>JANHFO010009676.1:141654-153682 GCA_032468095.1 Pareas carinatus | reverse complement strand
TCTCGCCTGGATTACTGCAATGCTCTCTACATGGGGCTCCCCTTGAACCGTACCCGGAGACTGCAGCTGGTTCAGAAGGTGGTCACCCAGGGGATTATGGGGATCGTGGAACGTACTCATGTGACACCCTTCCTGAGCGAGCTGCACTGGCTGCCTGTGGTCTTTCGGGTGCATTTCAAGGTATTAGTCACCATCTTTAAAGCACTCCCTGGCTTAGGGCAGGAGCGCCTGTTACCAAATAATATCTCCCACTGACCAGTCTGCTCCCACAGAGAGGGCCTTATCAGGGTGCCGTCATCCAGGCAATGCCGGCTGGTGACACCCAGGGTCAGAGCCTTCTCTGTGGCAGCTCCGACCTTGTGGAACGAATTCCCCCCAGAGATATTGCCATCTCTGATCTCTGGGTCTTTTGGTGCATCCTTAAGACTCATCTTTTTATTCAGGCCGGGCTATCCTGATTTCCTATGTGTTCCCTTGGGGTGGATTTTTAAAATTTTAATTGGGGTTTTATTGGGGTTTAGCATGTTTTTACTTTCAGCCTTAATTTAATTGTTTTAATTAGTTTTTAATTTTTGATTATTCTATTTTTGTATGTTTTCAATGGCTGTAAACTGTCCATGCGATAAATAAATGCGATAAATAAATGCGATAAATAAATAAATAAATAACTAAATAAATACAACTGTGATTACAAGGATACAATCCAAGATACATTTCATAGACATTTGAATATATAAGCATAATCACGATCATTTGTATATAAATGAATAATCATGATCGTTTGTATATATAGGCATAGTCATTGCATATATAGACACAATTAGTTGTGTATATAAGCATAAGATACATTCATAGTTATAAAGTAAGCAAGCAACATTGATAACCAGGAGACTGAATTATTAGACATGAGGTGTCTGTGGGTGACTTTAGGTTAATCACTCTCAGCAATATTGCACAAGGTTGTTGTTGTTGTGGGAGAAAATAGGAGCATTAAATATGGTCATTGTCTTTAATTGTTTGTAAAAAAATAATAGAAGTGGGATTTTAAAAAAAAATCTAACCCGAAAAAAACCAAACTGTAACAGGAGTTACAGTTCCAATGTGACCAAATTTCATTGGAAATCAGGATACATGTTACAAGCCATTTTCTTTGTGCTCAAAATGTACATAACTTGAAGTTTATATACAACGTCAAGGTGCTTAGCATAGCATAGCAGCACTTTGCCCCTTTCTGAGTTGCAACCAGCAGAGCCTTTGTAGCCATGCCTGAATTCCCGGAGGAGCCACCTAAGCCTCTCTCCCTGAAGGATGGATAAAGCAGTCGCAAACTACTTGGCTAGTGGTTCACCAGGCATTGAATGAGGCTAGGGAAGCATATAAGAAATATGCTAACCAAAAGAGGGCCCCAGAGAAGAAGTTCAAAGTAGGGAATGAAGTTTATTTGACCACCAAAAATATCTTTCAAAAAAAGGTTGGGTTCAAGTGCTGTGGTTCCTTTTCCTATTGTGAGAATTATTAACCCAGTGACTGTTGAACTTAAGTTATGGAAGAACCTTAGGAAGGCACGATCACCTGCAGAAGCCGTTCCTCCTCCTGATCTCATTGAAGGCAACCAACATTTCGAAGTAAAGAACATTTTGGATTCGTGTTTCCTTTGGGGCAAACTCTAATATCTTATTCATGGAAACATCGCCCCTCTTCTGAAGCTGAATTGGTAGCTGCCCAACATGTCTGAGTGCTAAAACTCTTATGTAACTTCTATGTCCAGTATCCTGATAAACCGATTAAATTATTAACCTTTCTCCTTTTCATTTCCAGGCCTAACACATTCTTTCAGGAAGGGCAGAATGTCAACTGTCATTTTATGGTTGCTATGCTTCGCTGTTATGTAGTGACAGACTGCCATGAACTGTGAGGAGGGGGGATGAGGAGGGGGATGCCTGAGGAATCAAAAGTAGAGATTGTACCTCCTTGAGACACTGTCCCAAGGTCACCCAACTGGAAGGGCCACATACCAGGCTGTGCTTGGATTGACTGTTATAAAAACATTTTCTATAGACTTGATTGGTTACGGTGGGCTGGGCAGCAAGGGACATTGTAGAGGGAAAGTGAAACTTAGGGATTTGGGCACGTAATTGCTAGTTCTGGCTCTGCACTACTGCAATACACTTGACTATAAAACCTTTCTCAACAAATAGAGCCAAATATTGTTTCTATTTAGAGCAGAAGTGTCAGACTCAAGGCCGGCAGGCCAGATCCAGCCTGCAGCTTCCTTGGAACTGGCCATGAGACCACCCTGGAGGTGGCAAGGATGGAGGTGTCCATGAGGTGTGGGGCATCCACAAGGGGGTGGCATCCATGGGGAGCTGAAAGCATCTATGGGAAGGTGGACTGTGGTAGCAGCGTCAGCAGCAGTAGCAGCCCTCAATAAATTGAGTTTGACACCCCTGATTTAGAGGTCTAGGTTGTGGCCAGTCTGACAGTTCATTTGGAAAGGTTGGAAGAAGTGTGTATCAAACATGAAACATGCTTTTATATGCACTCTTGGAGGGAAGAGCGGTGAAGAACTGGAGAAAGCAATGGAAATTGGTGGAAGAACCATAATCTCTAAGGTTGTATTAGAACAGAGAAGGTGACATGTTGTGGTGGACAATATCATTAATGATGTAGAGCACTGGCTGTTTTTTTCTACAATTATAAGCAAAATAGGCTGGAAATATAAATAGATCATGCCCCAAAACTCATGAAACCATCTCATAATTAAAATGATTGATGACACTAGAAATCCTCTCTCCACTGAATCCGAATGATCACAAGATGTTTTGGGTATTCTTAGGTTTCTAAATTGCTTGCTTTTGATTTAATCTAAATGACAGTTCTTTAAAGTTTCAATATTTCACTGTTCCTGTTAATTGTCATTTTGCTGCTGGTGTCATTACAGTTTAAGGATTTCTTCTTAACTTTTTATTTTTTAAAAAACAAACTTTTTCAAAATAATCAGCAAGAGAAAAAAAATCAAAGCAAACTGTCGACATTGTTTCAGAAGCAAATATGACAAGATTTTTGGAATCATTTTAATGGGATTTCTGAACCATCATAGATCTGGTTTACTCGAAGATTTTGTCTCGACCCACTCGAGATCTTGCAGCTTTCTCTACTATAAAGGGGAACACTATAGAAAGGAGTGATCATATTAAAATGCATTTCATTTATTAACTTACTTTTAATTCATTTTTAATTAAACCCATTTTAAAGATGTGAAAAGGGCTTTTGTCGATTTTCCTACTTTTTGCATTTTTTCCCATTAAATATAATCTGATTTGTACAGGGAATTAAACATGAAATAGAGATGACAGCCTTAGAGCTTCCCATCTGTAGGGCAGAAGGGAAGAGGGCACCCCCATAGACTCCTTGATCTTATTGAAAAACAAGTCTCATCACACCGGGTCATTAGTTAGGATGACTGAAGCTGATGGGCTTTAGAGCCCAACAACATCTGGAGAGCCCCAGATTTCCAGCTCTGCTAAGTTCTTCCTTTTTTCCACCATCTTCTTTCATATATATATATAATTATATATATTAGTCTAGGTGTGTTCGAGTTTTTCCCCATGTAGGATTGAGAATATCTTGGCGATGTTTCGACGAGGTCTCACTCGCCATCTTAAGGCTGGTGCTTTTGGCTTCATGCTAATATTATATAGATTATATATATATATATATATGATGCTGTTTCTTCAGTCATTCAGATATTGATCTTTCTTACTCAGGGACTGTCTCCTGTGAATTCCTGAATTGGCAGAATGAATGAAATATCTCTACTGCTATTCACTGCCAAAGCACTCCTCTGACTTTTTGGCTCCTTGAGACATGTGCCAAGTGCCAACACACATTTAACTCAGCACCAGTGGCGTCTCTCTTCCTCTGACAGGTGCATGGGAAAGAGGAACTGTCTGCTTTGGCTCAATGCTGTGCCTCCCACGCCCACACAGGACAAGCCTGAATTGTTGCCTTAAGCAGACTTTTATAGTCAGTAGATCATCCAAATAAAAGCTAACTCCTTTCATTCCACCTTCCCATTAAATAATAATCTTCTATTTGAAGTGATGGAAGATTTTTTTTAATATTAAAATCTCTCTCTCGGTCTCTGAATGTGTTAATGTTTGCTCTTCAACCCCTCTGGCTTTCTTTGTAATAAAACATACCTGACTTTCCTTTCTTGTTTTGTTTTGAGGTTGGTTTTTTTTGTAGCCTAATGCAGATTTCCCAGTTTCCCAATTTTTGGTGTGAGATTAGAGGAGCAGATTAGCTCACCCAATCAGTATCTTCCAATATGACACAACCACAAAGCTCCAGGATTTGGAAGTTTTGCTTTCCCCTCCTTGCAACATATGGAAATGCAATATTGGTGAGGATGGCTGAGTGGATCAACAATGATTAAGGAAAATATTAGTAGTGTCTCTTCATACGATGACAGCCACATTCCTGTTGAGTGTAGATCTAGCTGGCCTATACTGGAACAAAATGGATGCTAATTATCAGCAGATGATTCACAATGAGCTCCTGCTGTACATCAAGGTTCAGTGACAATGATGGTTGTGACTATGTTCCAGGACAAAGGCAACCAGTCCAGAATGCCACTAGAGAGAAAATGTTGATGAGTAGCAAGAACTCTTTGCAAGCAGCATAGCAGCCTTTTAGAGCCTGCATTGTGTTCCGTCTTCTATGAGTCTCTGATTGACTGCAAAGTGTATGTGTGCAAAAGGACGGTGAAGTTGAAACTGCTATAGACTTCTCCAATTCATTCTGGGGAAAACATGCATATAGCGATTCAATTGGGAAATGGTCTGTCAGGTGACAATATTGTTCCCCAAAGTGCCTATTTCCTAAGAGGGGGATTAGGTAATTCAGGCCGTTGATAGAGCAAAAGTAAGTGAATCAAATCAATAAATCAACATAATTCCTGTGTGTAGCAAAGTAGTAAGTCAGAACTAAAGAGACCATTCTCATTGTCCTTCTATTTCTCCTTCTTTTTCTGCATTCCTCTTCTTACCATTTTTATTATATATATGTAATAAAAATGGTAAGAAGACCTATATACTGTGTTTCCCTGAAAATAAGACACTGTCTTATATTAATTTTTGCACTCAAAGATGGGCTAGGTCTTATTTTCAGGGGATGTCTTATTCTTCCACCGAGGTCGCCCAGAACCAGAAGTCCGAGGCCTTATTATCAGGGTGGTCTTATTTTCGGGGGATGCCTTAATTTTCAGTGAGTGGCACAACTGGCAGATTTTCTTTCCTTTTTATTTTTTTATTTTTATTTTTATATTTTTATACCGCCCTTCTCCCCAAAGGAACCCAGGGCGGTGTACAGCCTTTTTGAAAACAACAAGAACCACAAAATATAATAGACAAGACAACACCATATTTAAAACAATTAAAATATAATAAATTTGTGTGGCCCAAAATTTAAAAACCGGAATATATGTCCAATTCAAACCAGATCTAAAAGTCTAAAATATATAAAATTAATCATTTTAACAAGCAGAGAGGCAATGTAAATCAGCCCAGGCCAGCCTGAATAAACAGATGTGACTTTATGGCACAGCGGAAAGCACGAAGGTCCGAGACAGTACGGATCTCTGGGAGGAGATCATTCCAGAGGGCAGGAGCTACCACAGAGAAGGCTCTCCCCCTGGGGGTTGCCAGCCAACATTGTCTGGTCGACGGCACCCTCAGGAGGCCCTCTCTGGTCGGTGGGAGGTATTTGCTGGCAGAATGTAGTCCTGTAGATAACCGGGTCCTAAGCCATGGAGCACTTCAAAGGTCATAACAAGCACCTTGAAGCGACCCGGAAACCCACCGGCAACCAATGCAGCTCGCGCAGGAGGGGGGCCACATGGGTCCTGCCACTGGCTCTCAAACCTCCCACGCAGCCGCATTTTGTACCAGTTGGAGCTTCCAGATGCGACCCAATTGAAACCTGATTGAAACCTCTGGTAATCCAGATGACTTTTAAACAGCAACATCTATGCAACTGCTTCATATGTTTTTCCCTTTGATAGGGAAATTGGTTGCCCTATCAAAGAAATAAAATTCTCATACACTATGCTAAAGAGCCAAGTGCCTTTCCAAAGTCTCCCTAAGTGCTTAGATCTGCTTTGAAATACAAACAAAAATAGTACTGCTGTAACAGTACTATTGTACCTCTTGATGTTTTTTATCTTTTTTTTGGCTTCAGAAGCCAATATTCCTGCAAATTATTTTTAATTCAGAGATGTTTCTCTCTATCATTCACCAAGCACACTCTACATTTGTGGACTACAAATTTTCTGCACATTAGAATTTATCCAATACCAATACAGACTCTCTCTCTCTCTCTCTCTCTCTCTCTCTCTCTCTCTCTCTCTCTCTCTCTCTCTCACTCTCTCTCTCTCTCTCTTTCTCTCTCTCTTTCTCTTTCTCTTTCTCTCTAAGCCCCAGGAAGAAAATAATGGCAAATCACTTCTGAAATCTTGCCAAGAAAACTGCAGGGACTTATCTGGGCATTTTTCAGGCATTAATACTGATAAGAAGAAAGGAAAAGAACTTGTTAACATTTTCACATTTACTTGTATCATATGTTGAGTATGAACATTTTTCTTCCCGTTTAAAGAAATTCAAGGTTGTAATCCATAATGTCCTTTCTGGTTCTGTGCCTAGTTATCTACAAAACTACCTATTCTTAAAACGATATCTTGTATAGACATGCCTTTTTTCTAGCTACCCTTCTGCACACCATAATCTGCACATCCCTGCTGTCATTTAGATAAGCTCTTAAAAGGGTGGCTCTTTTATCAAGTGCAGGCATAGTATTTGTTACTTCACACTGAAATTGTGATTTTTATCTCTTGGGCTTTCATCAATATGTTTTATTTTACTGTTTATACAGTAGAATCACTGACAATGGAAAGTGTTAATAAATTGCACAATCAATCTGCAGGAGGTACTGTATACTATGGCAAAGATTCTCATAGGCAGAATAGTGAGGAAATAACTAGTAAGTAATAGAAAGCAAAAAATGGACATTCTAAAATGTAGAGAATCTGTTCAAGCTGATTCTTCCCAATCCTTTGAGCATTCAGAGGCAGGAATTGAAAAAAAAAAACTCTTCAGAGCCATAGCAGTCCAAACCAAGACCTCAAAATAACACTCAAAATAAAATACCTTATCAGGGAAGTAAAGAGATCTCTTGTAACATCAGTAGTTGGAGTTTGTTCTTATTCTCACCCTGTCTCAATAAGTCTTCCAGCCTCAACCTCTTTAGCTGACTAAGTCTCTCACCCCATCCTACCCCCGAGTCAGAATTTCTAGCATGAGGAAACAGCTATTTTCTCTGCAGGGGCAATGAGCTAAGTCCCAGACAGACATAAAAATGGGGTAGTTTGTTTATACAGGCCTTAGAAGGGCAATCCAGATGTGCTTTCTCTCTAGAGTTCTCTTTGTAGTCCTCTGACCAGACATCTCCTCACCCTATTTCTCCAACCTCAATAACTGTTCTTTCTTCATGCTTAGTGGGCACCAAGTATGCAGGCACTCATATTTTGGAAACATTTCTTTACTCACAACAAGGCAGATGTTTTATATCTATCTATCCACACACACATACATACTGCATCCATATGTTTGTGTTTTATGAAAGCTTCAGACTATAAAGCTGAAACCATTACCAGAAGCAATTCTTTCTTTTAGTGGGAGAATGTTGTGGCTATCACCTGCTTTTTTGTAAGACTACCATTGCCTATTCTCTTAATAAAAACAACTTTCATTAGAGCTCTGACCCCTTAACATCAGGGCTCAAATTTTCATGGCTACTTCAATGCTATTGGCTGCTGCTTTTTTGCTGGGCTGCTATTCCTGTCAGTAGATCTTTATTTTCAATGTTCCATAACAGTTTCCAGACCAGTCACACAATCCTCCTCTCTTTTCCCCACCTAGCAGCAGTAACTTATGTGTCTAATAGCAAGGCAAACAAGGTAAGGCAAGACAGGGCCTGCACACAATGAAGGACCTGCACATGTTTCCCAGCTCATGCTGCCCTGATGTGTGCCATCCTCTGCAACCCTTTCGTATAACCTATGTACCAACTCTTATTCACTTTACTGACCTGTGTTGTTCCATGCATGCCTTCTTTGACCCACATAGTACTCTTCCATGCCCATGACCTGTCCCAGTCCACATACATATACAGCACAAGTTGAGTAAGCATGTTTATTTCACACAACCAACTCTGTGGTCATTCTCCAGATCCCAGCTTTGTATGAACAGCCTTTTTAAAGTCCATTCCAAATGACCTGAATACAACAAAGGCAATGGGGGCAACACACATCACAGTCCCTTCTGGACCTAAGGCAAAGGAATGGCATGGCAAGATGACAGCCCCAAGGATGGTTCAAGGCATGGCTAACACAAACATGGTTTCTGTGAATTCAAGGCACAATGAAAACGCTATGACCCCAGCAGCTTCCAGGCATGATGAAGACATCATGGTCTCGATAGTTTAAGACACAAGAAAGACAACTTGGCTTCAATAAGTTCAAAGCAATGGCAACATGACTCCAACATGTTCTAGGTATGAAGAAGACAGCTTGGCATCAATGAGCACAACAAAGGTGACAATGGTAGCATGGTCTACATGAGTTCAAGGCAATAAATCAAGAATATTTGTTGATGGATGGATTATGAACAGTTGTCTCCAACAACCCTCAGGCTCCAAACACTAAAGTGAATAGGTGCTGCCTGTGGTGCCTCATTAGGAGGGGTGAGGCTGCCTCTTTGCAAGTAGTCTTGCCAACCTCTGTTGAGCATCCCTCTACTCAACTCTTCACAACCTGGATCATATGGGAGGCAATTCATCATCTTGCCTTATCGTCAAGGGGAACATTTCATTAAAATAATTAAATACGGTCAGTATAAATACTCTTCAGTTCAAAATTAGAATTTTGGGACTTTGGTTAGGATACATGCAACTGGGGTTTGGGGTTTAGATTATGCATGTCTGTCTTAAACTGTACAAATAAAAGTCATATTAACACTGCCAAGACGTCTGTTTCCAGAAGAGTATTTTTCTACCATAATAAGCATCAGATGATCTAACAAGGATCAGAGGATATCACAGATCTTGCTGAGCCAAAATACGCCCTTCAAAGCCACAGGGCTGAATGATATAAGTCTTTCACAGCAAGCTTCCTCATCAGTCACAGCATGTTCAGAAGGCAGTAACATTTTGGCTCAATGGCCTGAGTGCTTCTGATCACATTACACAAAGCAAACTGCCTGCATTACTTTTCTCAATTCTGAACATACAGGGATTATTTGAATTGGCAGTTTTGTGTTGGTAGGGTTGCCCTTTTAAATCCTCAGCAGTCTAGCTTTGAGTGGATTAAAAATAGAATCCAGATGTTTATCTAATGGAGACCATGATAAATATTGAATAAAAAATGAATGTTGCTCAGATAAATATTTTCACAGTGGCCTTGAGGTCTCTTCTGTCTTGACCTTCCAATGTTCAGTGCATGTACAAGTTTTTCAATGACTTGATATTGTAGACCAGCCACTGAGCATGTAACATAATAGTTTGACATAATAGTTTACATGTGATGTAGCACTCTTGCGGCTATAGGCTTGAATTTCTAAAATAGTATAAATAGGAAGGTGCAAGGCAGAGAAATAATTCTACCTTTTGTGATCTTATAAATACAATTTACTTTAGAACTTTTTTCAAAGATGGATGGAAAGCAATGTTCTTAAGGTGAGGGTGCTCTTATATTTATTGTGTTACCAGATGGCCAAGGACTCTCTTGAAATACTCTGCCTTTTATTGTGGAATGATGTTTTCTGCATTATACACCTTCCCTGAAACCTTATACTGTACATCAACTGAATTCCAAGGAAGAATATTATGAGAGAAATTCTTCTGCTGGACTTTTTCATTAGTGGAGCTATTGCCAGAGCTAAGGGGAAGTTCTACTCTTGTGGAATTATTCTTCTTTATTCCTTTTCCTAGAAAAATTCAAGGAAATTGTCCACCCTATTCCTCCACCAGCAAAACTGGTGAAGACTTTCAAAGACAATTGTGTCCAGTTTTTAAACAGATAATATACAGTTCAGAAGAAGCAACTCCATATTTTTAGATAAAACACCCTGCCCTTCAGTGTGAGATAGTGAAAACTAGGAAAGGTGAAAGAAGATGGAGAAAACGTCAGCTCTGGTTCTGTGGTGGTGATGCTGTTGATGTTATCCTCATTCATCATCCATGATAGATGAGAATATAATTGGCATTGTAATGCGTAGAGTGCCGTTATCTCCACTCCATCAAGGCTCAGGGAGTACAATGATGGCCAAAGCTGATGTGTATAAAGGCAAACATATCAATCAATATCCTTTTGCCATTAACTGGGCCATGTATAATACAAGCATACAGATTATTGCAAAGACTACACAACAGGAGCTGTACAAAGCTCCCATTAAAACTGTTTAATGGATGCCTCATCTCCATCTAGAATGAAGGGCATGCTGAGACTTTCTCTGGCGTTGCTCTGTGTATGTGGATGACTTAATGGCTTCTTGGAAATGTTGGACACAGATAGATTTGCCAGGAAAGATTACACTGCCTTTGCAATAATGATGTCTAAAATTTAGAAAAAGGAATAAAAATCCAAAGAAATTTAAAATAAATAAAAGCGAATAGTATTGGCAATAATTGAAGATGATAAATTGTATAGTTTGATCATGCTGTCAAACACAACAGAACCTTGTGAAGGGTTTTTTTAACTTCTCTTTCTAATCCCTTTTAGAAATTAACTATTTAACTACCTTAATGTTATTACAGATCTTCAAAAAGCCACCTGGTGAGTTTACCTTCATTGCAGAATAAAAGAAAAAAATGTACATTAAAAATATAAAAGGGAAAAAAAGAATATAAAAAAATGTGAAATGAACAGCAAAAAGCTAAATAAAACTTTACCTCAAGCAAGTTTTAAATGAATTAAGGAACCAGACACTTTTTGATTATTAGAACTTTTGCCATAAGATTTTGGAAATAGTTATATAAGTAAAAAAGCCCTTTCGTGGAATTTAAATTGTTTAATCCATCCTAAATCAGAACCAAAATTTGAAACTTGATGATTTCAGGAATTGAACACTAGAGGGATCTAAAGATTCCAGGTAGAAAAGGACGAAAGATAAAGGATTGCCTTTTGTTTTTTGAAAGCAGAAAATGGTATGACATGTGAAATACTTCAGGAGGTCATTGAGGATTGTGGTCAGAAATGGCAGTTTGCAATGTCAGCAATCACATCTGCTTTTATGGAAGATTATTTCCAAAAAGATGTTAAGTAGATTAGATACAAATCAAGCCCAACTCTACTTGTTTTTTTTATATATCAGTCAAAATTGACTAGTGCTCCCAAGCTTTACCAAGCTAGAACATGATAAATTGACTAATTTGCTACATGGATATACAGATAGCTTGGATGATGTATACCTCTTTCCTGATCTAGCATGAAAGAAGTATAATCTTCTGACTCTTCAAATATCAATAACTTCAATTCCATCATTCCAGATCATTGGTCATGTTACTTGTGAGTGTTGTGAATTGAAGTCCAATACATTTTGTGATGACAGATTTCCCAGACGAAAACACTGTTCTTTTTGGAACTCAATTTAACTGCAAAGGCAGGCAGACTGAACATTCAAAAAACAATTATGTTTCAGAGAGAGAATAATTACAGATGAACTGACTTGGCAATAGTGAGAAATAAAATGTTTGGATGGTCCCTGTATCCATTCAAATGTGGATCTGGATGGGGAAGAACAAACTCAGGCTCAATCCCTTCAAGACTGAGTGGCTGTGGTTACCGGCGTCCCGATATGGCCAGCTTGAACCATCGTTGGCCATTGGGGTGAAATATTGGCCCCCCACAGAAAGGGCGCGCAACTTGGGGGTCCTCCTGGATGCACGGCTGTCTATGGAACATCATGTGGCAGCT
>JANHFO010009676.1:126242-141554 GCA_032468095.1 Pareas carinatus | reverse complement strand
CCGTGGCCACTTAGAGGCGTTCCAGAGCTTCGTGGAGGCCGACAAAACGTCAGACGGGCCTGGGGGACTCCTCCTGAGAGGCCTGTGGACTTCAAGAGAAGCTTCCCCCAGGCCCGATGATAGATTTTTCGCGGAGAGAGAGTGGGGAGAGGGAGAGTGGGGCCCCAGTTACCTACCCTACTGCTCTTTGCCTGGCTGCTCCACCATGACTGTGGGTGCAACTGACTTCGCCTTCGAATGGTGGATGGCCCTTCCCACTACGTCCTCCAATTGGCCCAGTACAGGTTGGCTCCTCCCCTTTGACTAAAACCTAAATAACTCCCAAAATTAGAAATTTTAGCGATTAATAGTTGTATTTTGGTCCAGGATTGGAATCCAAGGTATGTAGGCATTTCCAGTACTGTAACTTCTATGGTTTCTGAGAAATAGCGGCGAGTCAGACGACAGTGAGTGGGAAATCAGTGGGTTTTTCACAAATATATATATAGATATGTAACTTTTGTTTCTACCTGTAAACGACTTCTGAACTTTGTGCTCAAAGTTGGGAAAAAAATGAAACCTTGATTTTGGGTTTTACCAATTAGATACGTTTGTTGTTATAGAATGGCTGTTTAAATCAGTGTGTGAAAGTAAAAAGTTGAGAGTTGATTTACTGCACTGAAGGGAGTCAGAAGTTAATGCCTTTTCTTTCTTTCCCCCTCTCTCCACAATCATCTTCTTCCTGCTCCCTTCCTCAAATTCCCCGCTATTTGCTTTTGTATTTTTCTTTTTGGGTATGTTATATTATAAACCAATAAATTTTTCAAAAAAGATATAAATAGAATTATCGATGCCTACAATTGTGTCTGGTAAGCATCTGGCAACCCTCAGTGTTCTTTCAGACTAGGCTTTAGGATTTTGCACTAAGCAGAGTATCTAAGCCTTTGCAAAGCATAGCTTAATGGAGTACTATATAGTATTTAGCACACTGTAATTACCAAGCAGATTTTCTCCAAAAGCAAGTTGGGAGGTTGCTACCTGCATACAATTGCAGCTCCCTTTTGTCCTTTTTTCTTAATCAGAGGAGCACAGTGCAAAGCACTGCATTGCAGTCACCCATCGTTTTGACTTTTTAAAAAAGCCTATGAGATTTAAGTGGAACTCAGAGGCATCCTTGCAAAGAGAGATGATGCTAGAAGCATATAACATGTTATGGAGCATGCCAGTTTTCTAGCTCAAAAAACAAACAAACCCTAAATGTAAAGTCTTAATTCTAACTAAATCTATTAATCTAAAATAAGAAGAGCAGGGAGTCTGGAAAGCTGATTGACTGCTTTTGCTGTAGCTTGGCTAAATGTATGTTGTTTATAATTATTTAATTCCTATCTTTTCCACCAATTGATATCATTCAGTGCCATCTCCCGACTTGCCCTTTCTTTAAAGGCTACAATTAACGTGAAGTTTTATGCAATAGATTCTTATGATAATTTGAAATATGCATTATTAAGACAAAAGAAGTTGGACATGTTTAACTTGCAGAAGGCGTGTAGAGATAGAATAGTGAAGTAGAAAAAATAAACCTAGCAAAAAAAAATGAAGGTTGCACCTCCCAAATTAGCTACGATCAGAGTCAAAATTCAGTTCTTCCCTTTGTTTAATGCCATCAGACCCAAATGTATCCTCTCTGCCTTGACAACCATATAAAAACCTTTATTGTTCTATTGTTCAGGTTCCCTCTTTCTTGTAGAGCAGTCATCCAATTATTATTGCAATAAATACAGTTCTTCTCCTCAATATTGTATTCTTTTCTCAGACTGAATCCATGGCAATAGTCTTTTAAATGCTGAAGGATTGATTTGACCTCTGCTTCCAATGTGAATAAAATTACGATCAATGGGCTTACCTTACAGGAGAGCAAATATGGCTGAATATTAAGAAAATCTCCTCCTTAGAACATGTGCCCAATGGAACAAATAGCATAGCCGACATCATGTTTGATGTCTTCAAACCAAAGCAGGACACCATTCTTGTGGACTTCAACTCCCAAAATTCTGGTCAGGCTGAAGAATTCTAGGAGTTGAAGTCTACAAGTTGTAAAGTTCCCAAGGTTGGTGATCCCTGCTCTGAAGGACTCTCCTTTGAGACTGTATGCCAGCAACCGGGCCATGGAAACAAGCATAGCCCCATCCACAGGATGCAGGCAGTATGAAAAACCATGTACCCACCGCCGGGCCACAGACAACCCTTTCTCCAAGGAACCAGTCCCTGGTGTCCAAAAGGTTGGGGGCCACTATCCTAAGACACACAAATAGCAGCAGCCATGTGCTCTCTCAATATTTAGTGAAATTATTTTATGAATTTATGACTTCTCATTTCACTCTACACCATGCTGAAATTTCCACAGACTCAATGGCCAGATTATATCTTCTTTGTTTTTAATATGTTTTTAACAAATTGCATAATAAATTTAGTTTATGTTGGCCAAGGGCACAAAGTATGGCATCAAATTACTAACAGATTTACAAACATTGGGAAAAGAGGTGGGTTTTTTTTTTAAAAAGAAAATCATATGAGCTTGGGAAGCAACCTGATATCAGCATGACTAGCGATGAAGTTGCAGGCACATCTCTGTGAATTTTGAACATGCTGAAGCCTGCAATGTTGAACCATAAAGACTGTTAAAGTAACCCACTTGGCAAGAATCTATACTCTGGAAGATTTAAAAGGCATCCTCAAATATTTTAGATATTAATAATCATCCACAGAGAGCTAACTAGATGAACAGATGTTACAAGGTCACCTAGTCAATCAAAAGATTGACTTCTTTAAAATCTTCTTTAAAATACTGAGTTATCTTTTTCCATGGTATATGTTATAGAACTTATGACAACGAAAACAATCTGGTGCTAGAGTGAACTGAGGGAATTTGAGATACATTTTCTTTCTCCTAAGGATGAACAGGTCTAAATTGTCCTACTTTGATTTAAAACTGTACACTTAAATTCTAAGTTCTAAGTTCTAATCCATGTGACATGGTTTGCCACAAATGTTTTGATATATGACATGATGAAATGCTTTGTGACATGATGATTGTACTTCATAGCCAGATGACATGATGAATATACTTTATGATTATAAATGCACTTAATACGCACATGACCTGATGAATGTACTTTATGATAGTCTATGTATTTTAGGATTGTAATCATTGTTTGTCAAATATGGTCTTATGATTATAACCACAGTTCGTCAATTATAGCCTCTATGTAAGTATTGAGCATTTACACCAGAGAAAAATTCCTTGAGTGTCCAGATACACTTGGCCAATAAATAAATTCTATTCTATCTATTTTAATCCCAATCTATTGTTCCAACTCCAACATATTATAAAGCTGCACCAAAAGTGGTGTGTGTGGATAAACTGGAAGTTTATGTAAAATGTTGCAATTGGGATAGGAAATTGGTTCTGCAGATTTCATCCTGCTCTGAAGAAAAGCAAAAGCAGGTTATATCTTTTGAGGTTTTCCCCTGTCAGATCATTGATAGGAATGATTATTTTCCCATGAATAATGCTCTGGAACCAGGAAATGAGTCAAATCAGACTTATCTCCAAAGTAACCCATAGCTAAAGCAATTATAGAGCACAAAGGGAATGTTGTGATCTCTGCACCATTTTATTTTCTCTACATCCAAGTCTTAAAATAATATTTTAGTACAACTTTATTTGAAAGGATAAAAACAACATGCAAATGACTATGAGCTACATAAAAATGTACAGAAGCCTGTAATGTTGTCATTTTTGTATTAATCCTCTGATGAGTTTCCTTCAAAGGGATGTCTTTTCTTTGGCTGAGGGTCAAAGAATAAATCAAGAAAACATAAAAATGTATTTTGCACACATGAATAACAACTTAATGGAAAATTAAAGGTAAAAGTCTGTAATAATTATATCCGACAATCTAACTTCTTGCCATCTAGATAAATTCCAAATACTGACAAGAACCACTTTGATAAGCAGAGTTCCTTATAAAATCATGTGTACAATACTGGAAACTTCAGCTTCAAATGTATAATATCAGAATTAGTCCAAACCATAAAAATCAAGACTATAACTCCCAAATGATAACAGCAAAATTAAGGTGATTATGATTTATCCACATGAAATATTCTTTGAGGTGTCAATTATGCCTGCAGAGGTTTAACATAAAAACCAATAATCAATGCCTTAAACACTTGATTGAAATTAATGCAACACCCCCACCCACATTATTTGTTGATTTATGCATTTCAGAAGCAGCAAAAGCAATGTAAGTCAAGTGCAGCCTATGTGCAAAATACTGACTAATAACCAATTATGCTGCTTCTTCTTTCCCATCCATGCATCCCTTAAACACAGTGAAATGGGGTTCATGTGGACTAAATAAGATACATATGCATGGATGTGAAAGGAAGAATGCAATAATAAATAAGATTAAAACATGCATGCATTCAAAATCCTTAATATCTGGAATAAACTAGATTTTTTAAAGTCAGTTTGCAACTGAGTTTGCCTAGTGATGAAAAATGTTAGCAGGGTTGGCGTGCAGTGGAGTAGGAAATCACAATACAATAAAAGATCTGCAGGATAGTCTAAGATTATTATTTTTTATTGTTCAGAAGAGGACAATAGAGAAGCAATTTCCGTAATGTTGCCAAGAGCACTTCTTAGGTTTCCTTCCCAAATCCTTTCTTACAGGCACAGTGGTTCAATTTCCAATTTGTCTCATAAAATACATTTATATTTGCCCCACATAACTATTGCATGGCAATTAGGCATGATGTATTGACTTGCTATATACATATAAATGTGAAACCCTATCTAATATGCAAACAAATCACTATTGATTACTTGTTTCCTAGCAACACCTAATTCCCAGAGTCATCCTATTATTTAGTTGGAATACTCCAATAAGCAGGGTTCTCTGAAGTGCAGCATTGTTCCTCACTGCAGTTTGGCAAGACAAAAATGAGGATGGACAAGTTCCAAGGAACTAGGCTTGTCAATTTTTCTCAAGGATCCAGGTTAAGGTGGAATGTCGAATGGAGAAGGTGCTATTTAGTGAATCGTCTGGATCCTTGAATCTTCCAATCCATGGCCCTCTTGGGTCTGCTTGACTGGCCTAAATTTCTTTACAGTTAGATACGTGTCAGAATGTTGGGATAGGTTTTCAGCCCCACCTGTCTCTTGCAAGTCCCCAACATGCTTTCTTTTGAAGATTAAGCCCCACACAATTGAGGACCTCATTTTCACTTATTTAACAGATATTTTCTTTTATTTTCACACTTCAGCTGTATTCAGTCAAAACTGGCAAAGGAAAAGTCACCTCTGAAAGTCCTTAAAATGCCCAGCGTATTTGCCTGTATTGCCTGGAATGTTTTCTATTCATTTAATTCCATCTGCTTGATATCTCCCTGGCAAGGTGCTTACGACTTCTTTTATCATGACATTATCGGTGTTTCTTATCATTTTATTCCACTCTTATGTGCTGTTCTAGCTGTGCTATGAGCTATCACTGCCTTCTGAAAAGCAAATTGCTAACAGAAGGTCAGCAATTTGGCAATTAAAGCTTTGATTGTTTTTCTTTTTTCCACTCCCCCCATGGCCTCCCTTCCTTTCTTTTTTGCTTTACCCAATGTTTCAGATGAGAATAAGCATTGCAGCTACAGCTTATACAAACACTCTTTAAGAAGTTCAGTGGCATAAACATAATGAATCTGAATGTCTTGAGCCAGTGAATCTGAGCATAATGTACTTGGAGTGCTCCATGTACTTAATGTGTTATCCTGTTTAAAACACTGGGCTTATTGTTATAGCTTTATAAATCTGTGTTAACATTTTGTGAAATTAAGAAGAGAGATGCCCTTTTGCTGAGTCCTAATAGGACCAGTATGTAATGTTCTAACCATGGTATAGCACCCATCTGTGCGCAGATGGATAAGGTAATGTTCACATACTGACAGTTGACCAACTTCTTATGATTCCTTAAGGCAGAACAGAAGAATTTGTGGGGAAGACCAAAAGAGGGAATAAATACCAACAAAGCAGGAATATTTGTGGTTCTGTGAGTATACCATCCCACTTGCTGTAGACTAGCTCACCCAGAAATAAATTGCGCAATTTGTCTCTCAGAGAATAGTTGAAGGACTGCTTAATATTCTCATGTATGCTGTGGATACATTCATTTTAATAAATCTTCAGATCTTGTCTAATAGAAACCCATGGCAAAAAAATTTTTTCATCATCATTCCATCCTCTTCCCCGATTGGGCCTATAGTTAAGACAACTAGATTTGCAAAACTTGGACAACTTCTAGATAATGAGAAGCTTTCTATATCTCTTCAAGCCCTCGCAGTCTGAATTGTTGCATTTCATATCTGGTAGCCCTAATGCAATACCTGAATTCTTGTGCTACCTGTATTCTGACAATTATTGTCCTCAATCAATCCACAGGGAGAGAAAGACTGGCATATGACAGTGGCAATGTTAATCTTGAACCTATGAGTTATTACTGGAGACACATTTTCAAGTTGGACTAGGCAAGGGGGCTATGTAATTTGGCCTTTTTAGCATTACTAAATGCTGGCATTCGCTGTATGCTCTTGCTTTGCTTCCAGTTTGCCTTGGGAGTACACATTTCATGACAAAGACTCTCCTATATTATCTGGTTTTAAAAAGCTCTTTTGAAAAAGGCCATTGGTTGTAATTCATCTCAGGAAAACGATTGACAGTTCCTTTTTTTCTGCCTGAACCTCTAGATTTTTTTTATGATCAGAAGAGAATCCAACAGTGATTTGAGGACTGTGGCTATCTATCTCCTAGATTGTTGCAATGGGCTGAGTTCTTATAGCTCCCATGAATGACGTATGTTATATTCAAGTCCAGAAGAGACAGAAAGAGTTTGTATTTCATCTCAACATTTTTATGACTGTTTTTCACTTATGTCACTTTATGTTATAACTTCATAAACATGGCCATTTTGATCACGAGCAGTAATGATTGTTTGGGTACTACTAGTGTTGTTAGTTCATCAGAATTGTGTTCCTTCCATGAATTAACCATCAAAGATACCATCAGGGTTTTCCAGAAAGAAGAGAGAGTCAAGCTATTCTCCAAAGTGCCTGAAGACAGAAAGAAGCAATGGGTGGAAACTATTCAAGAAGAGAAGCAACCTAGAAGTGAGGAGGAATTTCCTGACAATTAGAACAATCAGTGGAACAACGTGGCTCCAGAAGTTGTGAATGCTCCAATACTGGACATTTTTAAGAAGAGATTGGACAACCACCTGCCTGAAATAGCAGGGGATTGGACTAGAAGACCTCCAAGTTCCCTTCTAACTCTGTTATTCTATTCTATTTTATTGGAAATGATGCCATTCCATACTATATCAGTCCAATGAAGGAAACAATATTACCATAATGCTTATCCTTATGGAATATTATCAGGATAGCTGTAGAAAAAATGGGTGACAAAAGATGCGCGCATTCTTTCTGCAGTGCTAATAATTACTACCTAAATTAGCAAATCTGTCCTCAATATTCTTCAGCCTCTTTGGGGGTTCTAAATGAGAAATTGATGTATATACGTGTGCCCATGTGGCATGTATGATATGTGGAAGCACAAATATTCTGCCACATCTTTGGCAAAAAAATAGAGCACCCATAGAGCACCCCTAAAGCACCCATGGTCACTTAGCATCACTAAATTCATTGAATAGTAGGGGGAAAAAGGATAACTTTTTGGGCACCAGGGACCTGTTCCATGGAGAAAGGTTTTTCGGCAGACAGAGGCGGGCGTGGTTTTGTGCACTGCCTGCATCCAGTGAACTGGGCTTGGCTTGTTTGGGCAGCCCGGTTGCTGGCATGCCGAGGACTGGTGCTGGTCCAAAGACCAGAGGTTGGGGACCCCTGCTTTACACCAACAATCAAAAGTTAATGTACAGTCTGAAATGTTGTTTTTGTAGCTTGAAATTTCTCATCTGATCAAAACCCAAAAAGATAATATTATAGTGAAATTAATCAGCCAAAGAAGAATTTCATTCATAAAGTAATGGAAGTTGTTGTTGGTGAATTGCAATCAATATTAGTTTGCACCATTTGGCATTTTTTTTATTCTAGTTAGAGTCCAAATGTTTGTCTTTTAATCTGGAAACCTGAAGTTTTATGAGATTCTCTTCCATAGGAATAGAGAACCTGTGATTGTTTCAAACAATGCTCAGATGCACCTCTTAGCAGAATGGACAACAGCGAGAGCTACCAGAAATTGTAGACCAGCAATACTTGGCAAAGTCAAGGTTTCTCCAAACCGCTACATGATTTTTTTTATTTCAGTTGTATCTTCCAATTTTCTAGCTTCAGTTTTCTCATCTTTTTGATATATTTATCAAGCATGTAATATGATTTATGGGATCACACATAATTTTACTTTCTTGCTGTATCAACTGAAGAATTTCCCATGTCCTACCTTATCAGGTTTTGCCAAGCAAGTCTTATTACACAGTAACATCAAGAGAATTATGAAATGGTTTCCCCACAGTAAGCACTGAGAAATGATGTTGCAATGCTCACAGTTGATCTGATCTTCAAATATATCAAACACATAACCTGTCCATGACTATTCAGTTCAGATTCTTCCAGTTTCACAATCAGCATCTTTGAGCAATTGTACCTGCATGCCCATGGCCCAGGTTCAAGAACAGATCTGTGCACAGTTAACTCTTGCAGGAAGTGCATAGTCCAAAGATTATCTCATTTCACGTAAAATGGGAGTGCAAATCTTCTCTTTTTGCACACTTAAAAGTATCAAAAGCAGTATTTGCTAAAAATAATTGTAATTTATTCATCATAACAGATTGGAAACGAGATGCAATCATCACCATCTTCAATCAGCTCATTTGATGCAGAATTATTCAAACTATCCATAAATCAGTGTACTCTGATCTAGATTAATTAATTTATCACCTAAGTCTTGATGCCTTATTGTATTGATATATTCTGTGTCTTATTTAAGAAAGTGCAGGACTTCAGCTAATAGGTTTAAATTATAAGAAAATGAATTTCAATTAAGGCAAAAATCCTAGGTGAAAAATTCTACAGTTATTCAAATAGCAGAATGCAGTCCTAGGAGAAATGAAATGTTTACATAAATATATATTTAAGCTAATAGGAAAACGGTGACATTGAAACCTAAATGTCTGAAACTGACCTAAGTAGGATTTAAGCAAATGTATAGTATGTCATCTTGGACAATGTATTTGAATAAAATTTGAATTGTAGTAACTTTTCAAGATCTTTCCCTTTTCTAATTTTAAGATGTTTCAGATGTGCATATCAACCGAACGCTTCACCTCTCTTCTCCATAATGGCACAATGTCCATTTAAGTCAGAAAATGAATGAAAACTGTAGAACAAACTCTAAAAATTATGTAATAAAATCAATAAAAACAAAGAGAAATCTAAACTTTCTACAGGAATCCTGGCTAAAACTCTAATTTTAACCTTGTCCACATATATATATGTAGTTTCACTCACTTTGCTATAGATACCTGTAGATGGATATAAATGAATAGATCAATGAAAGGGGTAGATTTTCAAGGACTGTTTAGCTGCCTCAGTCATATGATTCTAAGGGCCTTCTAGAGATAACCACACAGATTTTTGGATCATGAGCATGATAATGAGGCAGAGCTTTTATTTTATTGTCACAGCTACCATCTTAACTTTTTTTTTGACCATACTCTGCAGACACTCCAGGTATATTGAATAATATTTTGTTCAATGACTGCAATGTCACTTCTTACAGCCTTGATTAGAGGCAGCAGTCCCTAGCCAAATAAAATCTCAAAAATACAAGCTGGGTCAGATGAGTTTCATATTAATAATAGATCTTGAGGAAATTTCACGGAAATAGAATATGTTTTATAAATATGTATTATTTTTCCTTACAGCTGTAGCGAGGAATGAAAACCTACTTTCAGAAAGATTCTTAAGAAAGAGGTAGAGGGATTTTTAATTCCAGGTGGTGTCCCATCTAAATCCTAACCAAATCTAGTTCCCATAACCTATTTTGAGATCAACCAATGTTAATTACATCCCCCTGTAACCAAAGTTACAGCTTAATTTTTTTCTTGTGTTTCTACTATGTCCTAAAAGCATGTAGCACCAGGGTTATTCATTGATTCTATCCCTTTGCTTTTTAATAAGAACCAGGCTAACTTGGATGGAGCTTTGTTTCCTACTTCCGTTCCTCAAATGCTCAATTGAATGAAGTTATCTCTGCAACTTTTATCTGCAGAAACCCACCAACTGCTCCTGCCAATTAATCACATCAGGACATCTTCCCCAGCACACAATCACCGGACGTTTCATTGTTCTGAAGCCACCCCTAGATGAATACATGACCAGATATACTTTATTGAAACTTATAGAAGTGACAGTGATAGATGACAGCAGCCCATTCAAGCCAATCATTGCATGCCTTCCATATAATAAGCCCTGCAAAGTAACATGTCCACAGCTAAGTTAGTAGGCAGGATGGTTATTTTCCCCGAGGAATGCACAATACAAGCCATTTGAGCATTAAATAACAGGTTTGCTTAAAATGATCTAAAAGATAAGACCTGTGCCCCATTCCTGCAACAGTTCCATTTCTCACTTCAAGTGGGAAAGCAAAACGGAGTGCTCCCCAACCAAAAAAAAATTTGGTTATAAACTGCTACACCTGGGGAAAAAAGAATTTGACCTTAAATAAATTCTCAATCTATTTTTCTAATCTAAGGCAAGCAAACTCAATTTAGTGCTTTTCAGACATTTCAGACAGCAAGTTCCCAGGTTAACTGGCTAACTCTTATAAAAGCTGCATTTCAGAATATCTGGAGACCACCATGTCAGCAGCCTTTAACGCAGAACCAGTTCTCTAAAATGATGTGATATGGTTGTTCAGAACATGCACGTCAACTACATTGGAACTGGAAAAATTCCTCCATCTTGTCTTAATTAGAAAATATGTACATTCTGATAATCTTACACACAGTTCAGGATAATTGTTCCTGTGATACTCTTCCTGTCTTAACAGTGGTTCTTAATTGTGCAATTAACCAATAGGATGTTAATGAGCGATATATAAGGGTAGTTGTTGGGATCAAGCGAGTACTTACTCACTTAGTTGATCTGAAATCAGTGATTATTTTCACATACTGACCTGAAAAGCATCATGTTAAGAGCATCATGAGCCAAACAGTGGTACCTTCAGTTCTACCAATAGGAAAGCAAAAAATAAACCATCCAGTGTTCTACCCCAATCCACAGTAGAATAGCTAATCAAGTCAAATTAATAATTCAAGTCAAGTCAAATCCCCTTACTCCTACCACCCCCACAACAGGAAAAAATAATAATCTGCTAGTGTGACCTGTTCTCCATGTCCTGCATAGCATTTTAAATATATTTTGTATGCATTTGTCTGGTGTTTTAGAGGGGATGGGTTAGATCTAAATATCTCCCTTGGTGGAGAAATTTCTTGGCTGCAAAGTTGCTACTCCTGCAAACGATGATGTTTCATGATTGCATGTTAATGTTTTTGACATCATGCACTTTTCTCACTTCTAACTATGGTTTCATGCTGTTATATTGTAGTTGAGTGAGGAAGAAAATAATGTCTAGAATATCAATAAATAAACATCAGGAAAAGGATACTGAATCTTGATGTACGCATAAACATTATGCAAAAATAGTAGTTTATATATGTCATCCAAGTCCTTTCTGGGATAAAAGAAAAGTGACCATTTAAACACTGAGTTTACTACACAATACCTAAAGTTAGAGATCAGGGTAAACTTAGTCTCACATTATGGTAGTTAGTGGAAGCCAATTTTTTTCTGCTAAGTATAGATTCCAGTTATGGGTCACTCCTGGTGACAGTTAACTGTAGCAGTTGCTGTCAAATCTGGCTGTGGTGTGTTCAGGCAAATATGGAACATGAAACAGTTTCAGAAGTAGCAATTTAGGCTAAGAAAAAAGAAAAAAGTTGTACAGTGAATGAGGGAATTTATAATTTGGAAGCATTTGATATGTAAGTTACTTTCTGTGCAAGCCTCTTACACTGTAGTTGAAGATGACCAGTGGCATAAAAAGCAGACAGATACTTGGCTTATAGCATCCATGGAGGTCAGGTGGGGGATGATTGCCAAAACCACAGAAAAAAATTGACCCTTAGTTTAAAGTCCATATGACTCTTTCAAGGTAGGCCAGGTTAGGAAACAGACAACACAAGGATGACAGGAATGCTACTTTGTCATAGGACAACAAAATCTTGACAACCTGCCAGAATTTCTCTCTTTCATTTTGCCTAACTCACACCAAACAAAATAAAGGTGGGGTTATTTAAAATTTCTTTCTCATGCTTCCCCAGAAATGAGTTTTTATTTTACATTCCTTAAGAGGTCATCCTTTCTTCATCAAGAGTATCTCCACACCTCCTTTCTACTTCTCTCCTTCTGGAGCAGTGGAAGGAGCGGATATGAAAGTGCCTTGGGGCTGCATATATTCTAATCTCTCCCAAAGCTTTTAAAGTGTTTAAAGACACTTCCTACCTTGAATCTGTACAAGATTTGGAGTAACATTATGTCAAAATAAATCTTACAGTTTCTGAATGTTTTCCTCTCTGAAAGAGTTGTTTCAGTTTTTTTACTTCATTCTTATGATGCTTTCATATTGATCTTGCATTCCTTTGGGAAATATTGTTAAAATGTACTGTATTGTTTTAGCTGGAGGCTGATTTTGGGAACCCCAGCTGCCTGTCTTTTTCTAATCTGAGAAGGTATTTCAAAGTGTCTTCTTCTGGGATTAAATAGAAGCTGAAGAAGCTGCTGACCATTGGAAAGAGGATTATGTAAAGAAAGGTAGGATGTGCCTCCTGTAACTGTATCTTGCTCATCTTGCAAGTACAGGAGGAGGAAAAATCTGAACTTTCATGAATATAGTTTTCTAATTTAAAACAAAATGGAAAGACAGCACTAACTTGATGAGAGGAAAACCATCAAGTTCCATCTGTCTGACATCTCTGCTCTATGGTACTTGACCATAGAATCTGGTATCAATTGCCTTTACAACTGTTCACTATTTAATAACTGCTTTTTAGTAAATAATGCACAATGTAAAAAACATTTGTCTCCACTTTGATTCCCAGTCATCAGATGAATAGCTACTGAATGAAAGACTGTGAGGTGCTGTTATGAAGAATTT
Source organism: Pareas carinatus (assembly GCA_032468095.1). Lineage (NCBI taxonomy): Eukaryota > Metazoa > Chordata > Lepidosauria > Squamata > Pareidae > Pareas > Pareas carinatus. Next base: position 128,299 of record JANHFO010009676.1, on the reverse strand, counting down.
ATTTAAGCATCTGTGTAAAAATAAAAACGAGAATGAATTCTTCCACAAAGCTTAATTAACATTTGATTTCATTATCAACTGGGGATTTTTTTTCTTCAAAAAATGAGGAAAAAATCCCTGGGAGCTAAACCCATTTGAAAACAAAAGACATTTTTTAATGTTCTCTCGATAAGGCTACTGAGACAAAATGCTTTTCACATGTTATACCACCACTGTTTGTGTCATCCCCCCACTTCAAACAAAGAAGTCAACATTAATCCTTCATTGTGTTTTGAACAAAAACTGAACTGCATGAACAAACTCTTTAACTCTACAGTAGAGAATAGCACAGCTGAATTTTGCCTCTGATGGTGATATGCAAGTATCAACATTATTAATATTTGATGGTAAGCCACTCAAATTGATGGAGGCAGCAGCATTACGCATGATGGAGTAAATTCACAAATGTTGGGTTTTGGAGAATAAATGAAATCACACAAGTATTACACTGTAATGAGTTAAAGGATGCTGTGACTTACCCCCTGAAAAAAACTCTTAATGAATACGATCAAATATTTATTTTTCTTAAAACCCCTTCTAGTTGGACCTCAAATATTTTCATTGCCCCAAATAGCTAAGTCACAGCATCCTTTAACTCATTACAATGTAATACTTGTGTGATTGAGATATAGGGTCCCATCCTCTATAAAGGAAAAGGTAAGTTGATATAGATTTTAAAGATACTTCCTCATGGGTCCATTCTTTTCTCTTCAGCCATGCTTTGAAGTGCCATGCAATTTCCATTTCTTCTTCCAGCCTCAGAATACCAAGACTAAACTGGAATATAGTGACACAAACATTTATGAAGCATTAGGGTTAGGATTAGGGTTGTTTCCAGCCTAACAATAGAAATCAGTGATCCAGCTTCTTTATTTTCCATATAGTAAGGAGGGTAAACTTCAACAAATTCAGAGACAGCTTGAGAAAGATTCCTTGGATGAATATCCTAAAGGGGAAAACAACTCAAGAAGCTTGGGAAATTCTGAAAAGTATTATCACAAAAGCCCAGCCCAGCACAATACCACTGAAAAAGAAAAGCAATACATCCAAGAAGAAACCAGCATGGTTGTACAAAGATTTCTCTGACAAACTGAAAAACAAAAAGGATAAGTACAAAAAATAGAAAGAGGAACACATAACTAAAACAGAAAGCTGTTCAATAAAGAGAGAAAATGACAAGGAAGTGACAGACAGTAGAGAGAAAGCAAAGCTGCTTAACTCATTCTCACACAAAAAGAAACCATAGCCCAACCTACAAAAACATAACTGTAATAGACAGACTAGAAATAAAAATAAGCAAGAAAAAGGTAAGAGAACAACTGTCTGCCCTGGAAGAATATAAATCACTGGAACCTGATGAATTACATCCCAGAGTTCTAAAGGAACTGGCAGATGTCATCTTAGAACCATTGTACCATATCTTTCAAAAGTCCTAGAGCACCAGGGAACTACCTGAGGACTGGAAAAGAGTCGATGTGGTTCCTGACTTTAAAAAAAAGGGAGGGGGGAAACCAGATACAGGAAACTACAGACCAATCAGCCTAATATCAATAACCGGGAAGTTACTAGAAAAAATAATCAGCAAACAAATCAGCAGACAACTAAAAATAAATAAAGTTATGTGTCAACATGGATTTGTTTAAATCTGATCATGCCAAACCAATCTTATTTCATTCTTCAACAAAGTGACTAAATTAGTAGACCAGCAAAATGCTATGGACATAATATATTTAGACATTTAAGGCTTTTAACTAAATAGACCACAAGTTACTTCTTGGCAAGCTAGAAAAAAGTGGGATAGATAGGATCACCACCAGATGAATCTACAACTGGCTGACAAACCGTACTCAATGAGTAGTCCTTAATGGTACTGCATCTAAATGCAGAGAAGTAAACAGTGGGATATCACAAGGTTCTATCTTATGCCCAGTATTCTTCAGCATCTTTTTTTTATTTAAAAGTTTTATAAACACAAACATAATCAAATAAGAAAAATAAAACAAATACAAAGATTAAAC
>JANHFO010009676.1:107458-121166 GCA_032468095.1 Pareas carinatus | reverse complement strand
GGGGGATGCCTTATATTTCAGTGAGAGGCAAAACTGTAAGTAGGTCTTATTTTCGGAGGATGTCTTACTTTCGGGAACACAGGGTAAAATAAACATACATATTCATATAACAGCACACATCCAAATATGCATGCTTGAGGCTGAGAAGCTGGCACTGGTGATATTTCATATGGTCCCTCACAGAAACTACCATTTACCATTTATTTGTGTGTGTGTGTGTGTGTGTGTGTGTGTGTGCATGCATGTACATATGTATATTTGAGAGCCAATTTTGTGTAGTGGTTAAGGCACCAGTCTAGAAACTGGAAAATTGTGAATTCTAGCCCCACCTTAAGCACAAAGCCAGTTGGGTGACATTGAGCCAGTCACTCTCTCTTAGCTCTAAGAAAGAGGCAATAGCAAACCACTTCTGAAATCTTGTCAGGAAAACTTCAAGGACTAGCCCAGGAGTTAATAGTGACTCAAATGCACAAAAACAGAATATACATACAGTATATGCATGCATCCATCCATAACTCAATGTTTGTACTGACTACTCCATTAGGTCTAGTAGCTTTGTGATCACAATACCAAAAAATTTGTGTGAGACTTCCATAGAAATCTAAAATAGCATCGTATTGGCCAACTGATCAGCCAAACCCTACTTAATAATGGTGGGAGTCTCTCCTTTCAAAGGTTTTGTGGGAATGCACCACCTTTATTGTCTTTATTGTCTTCCTAAATGGCACTAGGGAATAGATCAACTTGACTCAGATTGTAGGCTATTCCAAAGCAGAGGCTGTGATGCAAAATCCATCTGTTGAAAAAGCCCAGAAGCCAACCTGCAACCAAGGCAACTACCATTCTATAGACATCATCCTGCTCAATCACCTTCCAAAGGTAAGAACTTAATTCTTTGTAAGCTGCAGAGTAGCCCAAGTGAATTGCAGTAGTCTAGCCACGAAATGACAAGGACTTGAATCACTGTAAGTGATCTCATGGCTCAGGAATGATCATAACTTGTGAACCAGATGAAGCTAGACAAAGTTTACTTGGAAAGAAATGATGGAGATAGCTCCTGTGGACTACTCAAGGCTCCCCTGAGTAAAACATAAGAGGTGGCAGCTCATCTCAAAGAACATCTCACTTGGCTTCCTCATACTACTTTTATTCTCATAGCTAGATCACCGCTTCATTCAATTCATTTTCATAATAAATAATTGCCCTATGGATGTAACAAATGGACGGATCAACTAGTTGAAGTACAGCATTAGTTATAGGTGTGCTCTCTCCTTCTTATCTTTCATTGCATAAATAACTCTTATCATGACAAGATAAATGTACTTTATGATTATGAATGTCATTTGCTTATATGTACATGACAAGATGAATGTATTTTATGATTATGAATGTATCTTATGATTGTAATCAGGATTTATTGTACGTATGTAGGTATAGAGCATGTACACCGGAGACAAATTCCTTGTGTATCCAGATATACTTGGCCAATAAATTCTGTTCTTAATAGATTAGACCAAGCATGTACAACCCATGCTCCTTGCATGTGCTTGGCTGATATGTACTAATAGTCTGAACTATGGAGAAGGGGAATGAAGGGAGGGGGAATGTTTGGGAAACTGAAAGTACATTCTACATGCTACATCTCAAGAAGGTGCTTCAAGAACACCTAACTGAAAGAAAAAGGGAGCAGCATACTAGAGCACACTTGAACCGACCATTAAGAAAACAGCTGGCAAGATTTCAATTGGTTACCTTGGGGTGAGAAAGGAAACATAGTTAAGCAAGGAAAAGCAGGGGAAAGTATAACATAGGGATTTTGACTTGTGAATCTCAGTTCTGGCTATACATTACTGCAATACACTTGACCCCTAATAAAAACATGCCTTTCTCAGCAAATGGAGCCAAGGATTGTTTCCTATTTAGAAATTTAAGTTTGCGGCAGGTCTGAAAGCAGCCCTGGGCAGCTAGTAATGCATCCCCACATGACTCTAAATTTTATTATGTGATTTATATACATTAACGGTATTATATATTTTATATGTGACCCAAAGCAATTCCTCTTCACTCAATTCGACCCAGGCAGACCAAACGGTTGAACACCCATGGATGAGACAAAAATGTTGTATAGTGTTTTAAAAGATACAGTATATCAGTGTTCAGCGTTGCTATATATGCTTTGCTTGAGAAATTACAAATTCTTTCCCAGTTTGTTTTTCAAACCTGTCCAATATTCTGAAATATAATTGTTAATCATTGTAGGAAATAGGTGACTTGATCAGAGAGAGAAAACATTCTTCCTATCTAAATTTAGATTGTCTTGATCACCATGAAAATTGTGACTTTGATTAGAATGAAAATTTGGTGGAGTCAGCAACCAAGTGGGTCACATTTACAAGAGGGGTAAAAATAATATCTGGTTCTCATGCTGTAGGTCCTCCTTCCTCTATGTGGGGGACCAATGGTTAGCTGATTACATGCAGAACGCTGAGCTTCCCTCCATAAATTGATGCTTGCGTTCACAGAGCATTTTGGCACTTCCTCAGAATTAAGTAACTTGATAATGGAAAAAGATGAGTATTTATTTTCAAAAATCAGAACAGTGCCTACTAATATTGTGAAGCTTTTGAGCCAAAACATAATGTCAACTTGATGTACAGTGCGATGTTCCTGAAGAATTTGCTTCCTTTTGCAATGTGGGTTCTTTGTTTCATGTTCTTCCACTTCCTGTGTTTTTCCCACTCAACTCTTCAGTAACATTGGTGTTCTTCATAAACATGAAAGACTCTCTAGATCCTGAACACTTTTCTCACTTGGATCCAAGTACCAAATTCACCCTTATGCCTGATATTCTGCAAATGTTATGCTGGTCCCTAGAAAAGCTGAACCATTCTATGAAGTGCTGTGCAGCCATGCAGTTTGAATCCTGTTTCCATTTCTGTGTGAAGAAATTGCAGTTGTATTAAACGGTTGCCAGATAAACCCTTACTGATTCTCAGTCTTTTAAAAAAATCCTTCTAGGCGCAATGGAATTTAATTTTCTATGTGTGCAGTCATTGAACAAATTTGTCTCTTCATTCTTTTTGTCCCTCTTGCATGTAAGTGCTCATGTCTATCCAGTCATGTGTTCAGGTTAGCTACTAATTTAAAACCCTGCAGGAAAGAAAAATCATATTGATACATGTGTTAAATAAAATCCAGGCTAGACATAGTGGCCATGAGATGTGTAGGTATGTCTAGGGTGTGTCTCAAAATGTCCCATCTGCATGCATCAGCAACTCTTTATGAGACTGGAGCTTTTGGGCAGCACAAAAAGACTTGAAGCAGGAGAATATTTTGGACTGAACCCTTCCACTATGTTTTCAAAAATGGAAATTATCTAGACCAGAGGAGTCCAATCATGGCAACTTTAAGGCTTCTGGGCTTCAATCCCCAGCGTGGTTGAATGGGAAATTCTGACAATTAAAGTCTTCAGGTTTTTTAATTGCAGAGGTTAGTTACTCCTGATCTAGATCAACAACTAGGCTCCACTGAATTTGTTTTCTGTTCTATTCAATTTAAGTACGAAGAACAAAATGGAAAGGCAGAAAGATCACTTGTTCTCTCTCTTTCTCGCTCTCTCTCTCCTTCCCCCACCCCAGCTCAATGGTGAAATTTGGGTTTCACAGAGTTTTCCAAAGTTGAAACACTTTGACTTTAGTTAATAACAATATGGTCATATTTTATTTTCTTTCCAAAATATAGACATAAGATAATATCCCTCTGAACCATGAACTGTCTTGGAAAGATATTTGGTTAGACCGAAGGCTGGCAGATAACTAATTTCTGATTTGCACATTAAGTGGTGAGTTATGGATCAGGCTGTTGTGCCTCATAATTCTCAAAGGTCAATCTCATCAAGCATTGCAAATGAATACAAATTGCCATTTGTCAAGGTTAACTTCCTGTAACATGCAGGCCACCATTTCATTCAGGCTTAGTTCTAGCTTTCTGTCAGGGAAGAAAGACATTTTCATCACCCTAAATATTAGGTATGGCTACACAGTAAAATTCCACATTCCCCTCCCCCCTCTTTTCTTTTCTGCTGATCAAAATCTCAATTGGGGGTAACTTCATCAGGTGCATTTTTTTTCCTTTGAAGTAAAAAGCCTTGGGATGATTCGACCAGTTTAATCTTTAGGTCATCTTCTTTCCAGTCTATGTAATGGAATGATCAATAATACTATTTAAAGCTCTATCCTAGTTAATCATTATAAATGAGAGGAAAGGTGGAGAATAGTTTCTAACTAATGTAGGTGCCTCCTTGAAAAATGTGTGTTTGTGGCTTTCACAAAATTAAAAGTAAACTTCTTCCAAGAGAATCCAAGAAAAAAGATGAGCTCCCTTCACATGCTCTAGCTTCTGCCCACCCAGCAGTTCAAAAATGGGTGACCGCAAGTAGATTAATGGCTCCCATTCACTGGGCAACTTTATGGGAATAGGAAAGGGACCCCTCCCCTTCGGGCATTCCCCCAGGCGCGGCAATATCACTAGCAAATCATTTTGCAACAGAAGCACTTCAGTGCTTCCAACACACACACACACACACACACAGACACACTGTAATCTTGAGAAAATCCAACCATGATTTATAGTTAAATCTCCGATAGTCAATGTTGACAGCCATGTTTGCTTATGTTTCTAGTTCTATTCCAAAGGTGCTTTTTCTAAAAGGCAACTGGGCTTTCTTGCTTGTTTTCTTTGAAAATATTTCACTTCTCATCCAAGAAGCCTTTTCAGTTTCAAAAACCTATATGTTTATAAGCATCCATATAATCAGACGGTTTCATCAGAACAATGAGACAAGCCCTGCAATGTTCTGATATAAGCACCATCAGAAATGTATCTACGCAGTGTGACTCTTTGTGATGCTCTTTTCACCATGATTGACTCCCTTTGACCTTCTCCCAGGAATGGGCATGTTCACAAGACCAGTGAAATTGAATTATTAGCATATGTCAGAGTAGGTCCTCAAATTCAATATCTAACAAGCTAACCAACTGTTAGGCAATTGCTTGTGATTAAAAAGTTTCATGGTTTAGATATTTCAGCTCTTATGCATAAAAATGTTCACTTCCGTGCCATATAGTTGAGAGCAACCGGTTTCTAACCCTGTCACTTTAGCAAGTTCTCATTTTTTTTAATGTGTATTTATATTTTCATTTATTGTTTTTCTTGATTTCTATTATATCCTTCATTGTTTCTACTTGTCTGCAATTTCTTTTTCTTTTTTTGCAGTTTTAGAATCTATATTGTTGCCATCATTTGGTCTCTGACTCTTAATAAAATCATACTAATTATTTAAATTTGAAATGAAAAAGGAATTGGGGTGGTAGAATTGTTGACTAGGAAGGAATGGGATACACATGTTATGCATTGGCCTTATATCTAATGTATGTGTTTAATGGGAACTTGCTGAATCATTGGTGAAGCTTGTAGACCTCCAGACAGGATGTCTGCAGTCCCAGGGATTGCCCCGGAAAACCCTGATTGTCTAATGGCTGCCACCTATTGGCTGAACTGTATATAAGCATGCGTGTTGCACAGGCAAACACCAGTTGAAAGAACCTGCTGTAAGATAACGTCTATTGCTGTAATGATCCTGATTTGTAAATAAATGGTTCCTGTTTGATCTACACTATCTCCTTCTATGACTGCTGAACCCAGTACACAACAACATATATGAAGTGAATGTAGAGAAAATAGGAAGTGGAAGCGTTCTATAGACTTCCTTGAGTTGTACAAAATGAAGTAGGATGTACATTTATTTGTTTTTTTGCTTATGTAATGCCATACCTGTCCAGCTCATCTGTGTGCCTCTAGGTAACGTAAAAATGAAAAGAAAAAAAATCATAATCAATCAGTATGAAACAACGTATCTCAATGAAACTTACTAAGACACTCAAGAGGCTGCCAGAACTGAAATATTATTTTTAGTTGGTCCACTGGGCACAGAATGCCTATGACTGCCTTACTATTGGAGACATATTGAGTTATTTACACAAGGCTAAGAGAATCCAGGGCTCATAAGTTTGTATGCTAAATCCATCTCTTTTATTTCCTTGCTTCACTTAGGTTTTGAATGATAGGAGAGCAGCTCAAACAAGTGTGAATTCGGTTCTCTTTCAGACTTTCAGTTGAACATGTGGGTATCTTAGAAGGATCCCGAATGGCCCTGTTCTCTATCTAGTCTGAAATTCTTCATGTCATTTAAAGTTCTTCATGTATTTAGCTGAATGCTTGAAAAATGGATATGTTGAGCTTATGATTGTGTGATTGTATGTGATACAACTATAATCCAACATTGCATTCAGTGATCCAAAGTGATCTAAATGCTTATGAACATGAAACTATTAAGGATTTTTTTAAATGTGTGGTAAGGGACAAAACTCTATATCCTCCCCCTCTCCCCGTTCAGCTATTATTATGGAACTTACTAAATCCCAAAGAAATGTCTCGAGTTTTCGTTTCATTATCTCTTTCCATTTAGCTCCCAAAGTGCTTCTAACTATCTATGAAGCTTAAAATTAATATCTGTGGGAGAGAAAGGAAAGTATTTTATGGGATATTTCTGCTGGTGCTTTCATAGCTTTTATCTATATATTTTTCTCTGAGCACTGGCATACATGTGGCTCAATAATCTGCACCTCAATAACTGTCTGGTTTGGCAATGCAACAAAACAAGATAAACATAGACATCGAAGAATAATCAGAACTGCAGAAAAACTAATTGCTACAAAACTCCCCTCCATGAAAGATCTGTACACTGAACGATCCAAAAAGAGAGCGGGGAAAATAATTGTGGACCCCTTACACCCTGGACATAATCTGTTTCAACTTCTTTCCTCTGGACATCACTACAGAGCATTGCAAACCAAAACAACCAGACATAAGGACAGTTTCTTCCATCATGTCATCAACCTACTAAACAACTGACTTACAGGACAGTGTTAGTGCGGAAGGTGTCTTTGTGACAGGATGAAATGGTTTTTGTGACATGATGTCTGCACTTTATAACAAGACATGATGAATGTTACATACTTTAAAACTATGAATGTATCTTATGCTTATATACACAGTTGATTATGCCTATATATGCCTATATATACAAATGATCATGATTCTGCTTATATATTCAAACTGTCTATGAATGAATTTTGATTGTATTCTTGTTATGTATGCATGTAGGTATTGAGAATGATCACTGAAGACAAATTCCTTGTGTGTCCTGACACACATGGAAAAATACATTCTGATTCTGATTTTCTCCACTCCATTCCCCCTTCTGTGAATTGACAGTGATTGTGGCCTACAATAATTCATACACGAACAGTGACTTGCGGTGACTTCCCTGCATATGGACTGTCCAGCCACATGGGTGGGAAAAATGTCTACTCCAGTGCCTCAAACACGCACACTGAGATCAACCTTTCATTTTGCTTTGTTTTTCACCATTCCTTTCAATCACCTTGCCTTCACTATTTCAGCAGGTTCTGATAAGAGCAGCCTTCAACATATATCTCTCCAGTGTATTCTACAGAGTTTTTTCCATTAGGTAGAAGCTGGCCTGAGACCTTTGTCACCTGCAGCCTTTCTGGTTTCCTTAGATCTTCACTGTTTGATTTTCCACTTCTCATCAGAGTCACTTCAAGTTCACCTGTTAGTATTGGAACACATAGGAACTCAGAAATCTGTCTTCCTGAGGAACAGAATGTTTAACAATGGAAACAAAATGCCTCTGATCTTGTTTGTCAACTAGGAAAGTGCAGCTTTGAAATTTCACTGTGCGTCAACTGTTTAATCTTTGCCAAAAACAAACAAACGCAAATACAAACTGTACAGTTTTTCTCTCTAAAACAACCTGCTCAGATCTTGTTTCTTTCTCAGATCTCGTTTCTTACCTAGCTCCCATTTCCAACCAGTTGATTTTAAAATAAAATATCTGCATGAAAATGCATATGCATTTAGGGTGCCTATAAAGGTTATATCTATATGTACACAATTTTGCCCCATTTATGTTTTTGCTGGCAATATCATTTGCATTATCATTTTACCTCTAATATACAATACTTTTTCTATAAATTTTTCCAAATATATGCATTTTGCATACTTTGAGTTATGAAGACCTAAAAATAACCTCATCTGCAGAATCCAGAGAAGTACAATTTTGAAATATGACTATACAGTATTTTGGTTGACTTATTATTCTTGGCAGATTAAATTAATTCATATTAAAAGATGAATTAAACCATTTTATTCCCATTCCCAAATGATGACAGGTCCTGCTAGAAAAATAATTTGTTCTCTGTGACTCAACATGTAATTGAATATTTACACAAATCCCAGAACATTAGATTTATGAAAATAATTGGAGTTACAGAGGTTTGTCTGTAGCATATGGAATGCAGATTTCCACATTGTATTTATGATCCCATGTAACTTAACACATGCCTCCTTCTTCCTTTAGTGACTAATTATAGAAAAACAAATATGAGTAAAAACACCCTCATCTATTTTTAGGGAAAGCAGTTCCCTGACCACTGGCTCTGATGTTAAATATGTGTAATTTGCTTGGAATGTAGGTGTAGTGTGTAGTTTACATATATTATAGCATTATACCATTTGAAGATGAAACTGGAATGTATACTTATTTTTGTTACACAGTTAATGGAAATAAAAACCAATAGGCCAAATTGATTTTGGATACATCAGTTAATTGAATCAACAATAAGTCATTAATTAAATGGTATTAAATACAATTCAATAAAATCAAGAGACAGTAAATTCAGCTACAGAAAATTTCACAGATTATTTTTTCCCTTCAAGTAAAATCTGCAAGAGGTGTCAAAATAAGCTAAGGTGGCAGATCTGTATGATTGAAGCCCGCCCTTTTTTAATCTGTGATAAAAACAGAAATGAGGCTTCAAACCCTGTACTTGGCACCCATTGTGACCTTTTTGACCCTCTCCTATGGATCCTCACTTCAACCAAGGAACTACCGTATTGCAACAATTATAAGAAGCCACTGATTAAAAGACGCACCCTTATTTTTCTCTTAGAAATAAAAAGGTATAAAAGTGTCCCAACTGCGCAGCAGCCAGAGTCGACTGAAAGACAAATGTGGGGTTAATAAATAGGCCCTGCCCCACTTTTGCGGAGCCTGGGGAAAGCTCTGCAAATAGTTCTGCATTTTGCACGGGCAGCAATGGCTGGTAGCTCACCCCCACCTCCTGTTTGTGAGATCACAGCTTCTCGGAGCTGATAAGACGACATCGAATATAAGACGCACCATGAATACAGAGACACTAAAATACGAAAAAACCTGTGTCTTATAATCGATGGAATACAGTATGCAGTTAATACTACCCAGGCAAACAGTTGCATGATTAATTACTGTAGCAATTTTGACCTCCCATTTTAAACTGTCTTGCTCTGAAAGACAGTGTACCAATATCAAAGTGCCACAATAAAAAGATCTAAAATGTTTGTTGAACTGCAGTTTTATTAGTTCTTCCCTCACTCCTCAATTTCTTTTGTCCATCCCTCTGCTGAGGGATTCATTATAAGTCATAAAAAGCAAAACACTCAGTGATAGTCATAGAATTCTAAACAGGCAATCAACATAAATCATACTAGGATACTAAATAAGACAATTAATATAAATTGTAAGAAAGAAGCAACAAAGTTACTGTCATATAAAATAAGAAAAAAGGTAATAGGAAAAATGAGAAGGATAACAGCAATACAGCCCTACTAGGTAGTTAGACAGTGTTATGGAAATTTGTTATTTAGCAGAGTGATGACATGGGAAAAAAACTGTCCTTGTGTCTAGTTGTTTTGCCGTGCAAAGCCCTATAGCGACGTTTTGAGGGAAGAAGTTGAAACAGTTTATGTCCAGGATGTGAGGTTTCTGTAGCTATTTTCTCAGCTGTTTTTCTGGCTCATGCAGTATACAGATCCTCAATGGAAGGCAGGCTGGTAGCAATTATTTTTTCTGCGGTTCTAATTATCTGTTGAAGTCTGTGTCTGTCTTGTTTGGTTACAGTGCCAAACCAGACCATTATAGGGGTGTAAATGACAGATTCAATAATTTCTTTGTAGAACTGTATCAGCAGCTCCTTGGACAGTCTGAGTTTTCTAAATTGGCACATGAAGAACATTCTTTGCTGTGCTTTTTGGATGATATTTTTGATGTTGGGTGGCCATTTTAAATAATTAAATAATTAGCTATTGTTCTCCAAAGATTCTTCTTCAATGTAAAGGACTATTACTTACAATTGCAATATATGCTTCTGTATTTACAGCCCATCATAAAAAAATCTGCTGATACTACTCAAAAGTATTTCCTTAGGAAGAGAACCCTTTTGTGCTTCCTTGGCAGATATGAAGGAACACTGTGCATTAATAGCAGAAATGTAAACAGTTGTGGCCTTTATTTAACACAGAGATAAATGTAACTCATTGTTGGTGCCAGAATCCTGTTTTCACTGTTCAATGCATTTTTGTTCCTCTCAGACTCTGCTCTTTCCTCAATTATTTCATGTACCGTATTTCACCTGAACATTGCTTTGGCAAGGGTAAGATTCCTTGCTATAGCCCACATTGGAAAGGTTAACTGCACATCTCAAACAAGCAGAGTATATAAAAAACAAACGCTGCCAACTTTTGATGACCTTGGAACACCTTTAGCTCCAAAGGAACTTACGATTATCACCCCCTGCCAAGCTCTGACATTTAAGAGTCAGGTTCAGCTTGGTTGTTTTTAATGATAATATTTTGAATTATTTATGCACATATTGTCCTCAGGGACATTGAACTCAGGCTTGTAAGCCCACAAAGCTTTGACTCGCCTGTGCCTCTTACTAAAATAGACCTTTGTATTTCTGTTGATATTCTGCCACTTAAGACATGCCATTGCTACTACAATTCTGCTGTAGTAATGCTACACTGATTCAGAGATATACAATCTTCCAGGCTGAAACATTCACATTATCTCTCGGGGAAGTCTTTGGAGACAATGGTCACACAAAGTGAGTTGGGCTGGCAGCTGTAGGTAGTGCACCCTACATATTTACCATACACCATGCCACATACTATCTATTCATCTCTTTGTCTGTTTCAGATCAGATCAGATAGTTTAATACAGTCATAAACCAGTATAGATAGTAAACACAAGTTTAGAATATGTTAAAATAGTTTGTAAAATAATCTGGCTGCCATCTATAAGCAAGATTCAAAATGCAATCTATATTAAAATTATAATGTAAATATTACATTGATATTCTGTTGCATAGCCAGTTCTTTAGGTATTGAAGACACCAGTTGTAGAACATAACACAAGTTTATTGGAGCGAAGCGCAGGCATATCTTATAGTAAGCTCGAACACATTGAATGCCCAGCAATTCAGCTGCGCAACAAGCTTATATACAATATGGTCACTAGGAGGCAGCCAATAGGCAATCAAGGTTTTTCCTGTGCAAGCAACCCCTGGAGACAGGCAGTCTGACCCTACAGTCTTCAACGCCTTTAGGACAATGACTGAGCAGTTTTAATTGAGCTCAATACAATACATATTCATCCAACAAATTTGTTGCAGTCAAAGACCAGGAACCAAAATAGAGACCAAAGTGAGTTAGGAACACTCAAGAAGTGCTGTTAGAAATTCAGAATAAAATATTAGATAAGAGCTAAAATTCCTGTTAGAATCTGTTATTAAAATATATGTTAAAATCAAATAACAGAATAAAATCTATATTAAAATCACCGTTCAGCATCCAATCTGTTCATTGTACTCGCTACACTCAGCATGATCTATATTTTACCAGTACAGATAGTAAACACAGTAAAACTTAAAATAAGGCTTCTCGACCTTTTGGCTACGATCAAGTATAGTATCTATTCTTATCAGTTTAATCTGCCTGTTTCTTTTGCATTATGCATGTATCAGCACATGCAGGTGGGTGGTCTCAAATATTGTTGGTTGTCTGTTGTACAGCTTCCAGCTGTTTGAGATACTTATGAACTTACACGTTACTCTGATAATTGGGCCACAAAAATCACCCCAGAAATAAAAAAAACTTGATTATTTACCTTACTGGGAGTGGGGAATAGATATGGAAAGATACGTACTATCTACACATCTGTGGTAGGAGGTTTTTCTTTTTAATGAAGTAATGATCACACAGGAGCTTTCCTATATTTCCCCAAAGCAAAATTCAAGATTGTCATAGATATATAAAAAAGAATATATTGGCAACACAATCACGTTTTTATGTGCTTGCCATAGGGGCAAGGTTGTCTTTTTCAGCCATTACTAGTGATATGCCAAAATTCAGCATTTAGATTTACTTAATTATGCTGACTGTGATGGGGTTCCAGGAACTAAGAGAAGCAATGAGTTAAGAATCACTTGGCCCTTCAAGTGTTAGCAGTGATGCATCAATCTTTCTTAAGCAGTATTCCCTACAATGCGAGGACATTTCTTTGTCCATACATACGGGTTTGTTGAAATTGCTTTCAGTTAGAAGGTCTTGTGTTGCATCATTTCATCAATTAAGGAGTTGTATAATCTTGTTGTTGGAACTGATTTTCATCTGGATTATAGCTAGATATGGAAAATTCTATACATGGACATCCTTTTAAACTAAAACTCTACACAAGTAGGGATCCTTCATACTTCATACAGGACTTTCTCAGTATCTTACCATCATAGAAGAGGAGCAGTGGGTAACTAGCCAGAATGATATTCCACCTTATTTATAGGAAGACTTTGGGAAGACATAAGGAAAACTTTTGCAAGAATCTATAAATTATTATATCTAAGATATCTAATGTTGGCAGAAGTGCCTAAGGTGGAAGGTAAGAAACAGCTCTTTCTACAGCCAATATATATTTTGAAAGGAAAATACAGCATTTCTTCTTAATGTCGTGTTTTCCTCTATAGCCAAGATTTTTTATGTTTTGCTTTGCTTTGCTTTGCTTTGCTTTGCTTTACTTTACTTTGCTTTGCTTTGCTTTGCTTTGCTTAGGTTAGGTTAGAAAATTTATATGCCCCCAAACTCACTCTCAGTGACTACTTTCTTTAAAAAAAAGATTAAAATCCCAATGCAAAAACAATGCTAAAAGTAATAACTGTGCGCACATGCACACGCACACACACACACACACACACATGGATGACAACAATGAAATGTTAATGGACTCCATATCATTCTGGAATCTCCAGGCACATAAACAGAACCATGTCTTCAGGGCCTTGTGAAAGAGTTTCTGGAGGGGGAGGACGGAATCTTATCTCTGTAGAAATGGTGTTCTACAGCAGGAGTCCCCAACTTTTTCGGTTGGTGGCCCGATGTGGGGTGGGAGGAAAAGGGGCATGTGCATGCCCACACACATCAGTTGTGCATGTGTGAGCACACACAATAGTCCATCCCCTCACATAGCCTTGTTGCTGCTATGCCACGGCCCAGTAATGTCGTGGCCCACACATGGCCCAGGGGTTGGGGATCCCTGTTCTACAGGGAGTGAGCCACCACAGAGAAGGCTCCCATCAGATGGATCTCCTTAGAAGAGGGGCCATTTATTTATTTATTTATTATTTTATTTATTTATTAAAACTTCTATACCGCCCTTCTCCCCGAAGGGACCCAGGGCGGTGTACAGCCATAAAAA
>JANHFO010009676.1:26622-37074 GCA_032468095.1 Pareas carinatus | reverse complement strand
GAGGCTCCCATAGACTGCAAGGGACCTTTGCTTCTCCAGCAGAGCCTTTGGATCCAACACAAGGACCTTTGCTTTTCTAGCAGAGCCCTTGGATCCAGCACAAGGTTCAAAGCCACACCTATGCTGTGAAAATGAAACCTTTGGCAGATACTAGACCTGAAATTTTTGTGATTGTAGAAACAGTGTAAAGGGATATCCCCATGATAACTATCTTGAGCTTTTTAGAGGAAAGGTAGGATACAAATGTAATACATTAAATAAATCAGCCTCTCCAACTATGCAACATAGAAGATCTACTCCTTCTACCTAAGAACATTTTTCTAAGTTCAAAATCTGTTCCATAGGGCCACTAGCTGCTTTCAAAGTCTACTGATTTTAAAGTCTGGAGCAATAGCAACTTCATAGGAGTCAAAAAGTTCAGTTTGAGGAAATCAGCCTGTAGTTTACACAATGAAAGACCCTCTCTTTGTATCTGCATCATAACACTGCATACATATCTCAAAGGGGAGGAGTCTGCAGAATGATGCAACTCAGATAGTGTTGATCAAAAGAGCCAGAATTGCAGATACCCATGCTCTGGAGATACTAAAATGTCATCCATTGACAGAAAAGCACAACATCAATCCATAAACAAACAAAAATTAGGAATTATAAAAAGGTAAAGGTTCTCCCTACACATGTGTACTAGTTGTAGCTGACTCAACGGATGGTGCTCATCTCCCTTTCAAAGTCAAAGAGCCAGAGCTCTCCGAAGACATCCTTGTGGTCATGTGGCCGGCATAACTAGATGCCAAAGGTGCACGAAGCACTGTTATCTTCCCACATTTGCATGCTTTCAAACTGCTAGGTTGGCAGAAGCTGGGGCAAGTAACAGGAGCTCACTCCACTACATGGCACTAGCGATTCAAACTGCCAAACTGCCGATCTTCCAATCGACAAGCTCAGTGCCTTTATCTGCTGAGCCACCGTGCCCCTATTCAGGCAATATCTTCACACTGATCCATCACCGGCTATATTGATGTCACCGTGAAGTCTCTGCATACTCTTGAGGTAGAACTCAACTCAACATTATATGAATTCAAGTTCATGTGAAAGCTGTCCCTTGCAGAAAATCACTGTAGTATGGGAAACATCTCCATTCATGTCTCACAAGTGAGGAAGGGGTAAAGACTATTCACTCTTCATGTGTTAACATGAATAGGAAAAAGCAGTGCCCAAATAAGACTTTTATTGCTGAAATATCTACATAATATTTTGATACCACTTGATATTTGTCATAGTGATACTTTATCTGGAATGGCCCCCTGGTAGATCTGTTTCATTGCTTCAAGACTGTGATTTGTGATATGCTTTGATATCAATCTCCAGGAACTGAAACCTGCTGCATATGTCATAAAGAGATGCATGTATCTCACAGCCATCTATACTTTGTGGCTGATCAAAGGCAGCTCATCTGCTCAGAATTCAGGTTGTAAAGCTGTCTTAGCATCCTACCTTTCATGTCATGGTGTGAATGCCTTAATTGTTTTCATTGTCCCAGCAACTGTTCCTTTGTGTCACAGTGAAAGCACAGCCAGGAGAGGGATGGAACAGAATTGCTATTTGCACTAGACACCGCCTTAAAACACCGCCTTGATTTCTTATTCGATGATGGCAGCAAAATATTTTATGCTAATAAATAAAAGCCATCTGCTAGGTCAGAATGTCTGCTTTTCAATAGCGCCTTCATGGACAGTAACTAAAATGTACTTAAATACTACTTCCTTGAGTAAGCTTTGCTGGATAACTGCCAGGTCACAACTATTTTGTATTATGGAATTAAAATGACATACATTTTCAACAGATGATAAAGAGTTGGGGCAAATCTTGATGATCCACAGGGACAGCAAGACAAGTGGGAAAGAGTTGATCTGTGCTACCAGGGTTCATAGAATTCCAGATTCCAATTCAAACACCCTTGACATCCAAACATCCTCTGTGCAACCTGCAAAAATGCTTGTCCTTGAATAGTCAGGGTGACTAAGGACTCAGATCCTGTTTGTATCCCTGCCTTATCTTTCTCTTATCCTTACAGGTTTTTGTCACTTTGATTGAGCCTTGGAATCATGCTAACCCTCACTTCTGCTTCTTTTCTGTCCTTCTCCCCACATCCCGGCCATTGTTGATTTAAGAGAAAAAACTAGCAACACTTGCTCACCATTGTCTCATATTGGTACCAGTGCTGAACAGCAACAGAGTGACCCAGGTTTACCATTGAAACTCGTAGGAGGACTTTTGCCAGTTTCTCTTTAGCCAAGTTCCCTCACCTAGTACTTGTGGGGGGAAACAGAAAGCTAGAATGTTGTGTACGCTGTCTTGAACTTTTTATGGAAAGGATGGCTATAAATATAATAAACAAACAAATCTGCCTGTTTAATGCATTAATTCCAAATTATCAAAACCTGAATTCGCTGTTGTTTTTTTCATTTTTATGCAAAAAAGTTCATAAGAGGTTTCCAGTCAGCAATGCGCAAATGTAAAAATTTTCTGCTGGACAGTTTTCTTTATTGATTCCTAACTGCAACATTTACACCTTTGAAAACAGAATTTGTTTTAAAAGAAAAGTATGACGGGATTTATATCCATCAAAAAAAAACTGGGGAGCATTTTTTGCTAAACGCCCTGTGCTAAAATATGACACAAAGTGAAAATTTCCCTAGATATCATATATAACCTGCAAATTTATTATTGCCTCAGTTGCTCCCCAAATTTTCATACCTGGAGCATATTTTTCCTGCATTAAAAAGTGTGACTTTTTATTCTACCCCATAAGTTATTTAATCGGCCTAATGAACAACCAGTTCTCTTTGCAACAGCATTTCAGCGAAGTGTGCAGTTATGAACTAATTTAGCTAGAGTCACTTCTCTCAGAAATAACTAGATACATCAATACATTTTTTAAAAAAATATCATGCAGTTTCTTGGAATGCCACTACTGTTGGAACAAAGAAAGATTGCATAATGACTATGGACTAAATGCATACATAAGTATGACATTCATTTACACAGATAAACAAAGTGCCAGAACCTCAGGTCATTTATCCTACATATAAAGTAAACGAGTAAGAAATTGTAAGCCTTGTTCATTAAACCAACTGCCCTTTCTTCCAATTTCTATAACCTTCAGCATTACTCTTTCCAGGTAAGAGGGTGTTCCATTATTTATGCAGATCCATCTATTACTTTTTTGATCACCCCAACACAATGAAGGAATAGAACACAACAGAATAACAGAGTTGGGAAGGCCCTTGTAGGTCTTCTAGTTCAATGGTCTGCTTGAGCAGGAGACTCTATACCATTCCATTGGCTGTCCAATATCTTCTTAAAACCTCCAGTGATGGAGCACTCACATCTTCTGAAAGCAAGCCGTTCTTCTGATTAATTGTTCTCACTGTCAGAAAAATTCTCCTTAAATCTATATTGGATTTGTCCTTGATAGTTTTCACCTGTTTCTTCTTACCCTGCACTCAGATGATTTGGAGAATAGAGTGACTCCTTCTTCTCCATTTAGCTATTGCAAGACTGCTACCATGTCACCTCTTGTCCTCTTTGTCAAATTAAACATAACTAGTTCTCATGTGTTTCAGCCTCCAGCCCGCTAATCATCCTTGTTTTTTGTCTCTGTATTCTTTCTAGTTTCAACATATTTTTTATATCATGGTGATCAATACTGGATGCAGTAATTGACCTGTAGTCTTACCAAAGTAGTATTTAGTGGTACTAACACTTCACATGATCTTGATAGGATCCCTCTGTTGATGCAACCTAGAACTGCATTGGCTTCTTTGGCAGGTACTGCAGACTGCTGGCTCGTATTTAATTCGTTGTCCATTATGACTCCTAGATCCCTTTTCCAGTTATTGATGTTGAGTCAGATACCACCTATTCTATGCTTGTCCATTTGGTTTTTCTTGCCTCAATGTAAAACCTTATTTTTCTCACCACTGAACTGCATTTTGTTGGACAGGGCCCAGCATTCAAGTCTGTCAAGATCTTGAGCTTACCTTCTAAAGTGTTGTCTATTCCCCCTAGCTTACTGTCTTCTGCAAATATAATGAGTTTTTCTTTTGTCCCCTCATCTAAATCATTTATGAATACTGGAGGAACTGAATGCTCTTACAGCACATATTTGACTTTTTAAACACTAATATTCCCTATCTAACTGATTACTGAACATGGAGCCAAGATCTTATTTGATTGTAATAGAGATCAGAGAGAGGAGGATGCAATTATGCGGGCCAGAGGACTACGTTTGGCTTAAGGGGAGCACACCCAAGGCCGCATTTCTATAAGTAGATATTGAACAAGATGAAAAATCTCTCCAGAGAAGGCTGAGTACAGCCTTTTCAAGCAAACATGAAATAAAATGCCACGTCATGAAAATCATTGATAGATGACTGTGGAGCAGCAGGTTGCAGAGAAAATTGCAGACACCTGTGTTGCCTTTCTCCCCTCTGATTTGAACCTTCCCCACCAGCCTCAGTGTGGCAGAGATGCATATAAAAACTTAACCTTGAAAGAGGTAGGAGAGGAGATCTACTTGTTTTTGAAACTCTGTGACAATGGCTACAGTAGCTGCAGCTACTACAGTGAAAAAAGCAGCTAAATGAACTATGAAACAGAAAGTATGGAAGAAAAAAAGTCAAGTTAAGTAAAATCTTGGAAAAGTACCAATGCTTTATCTGTTGCTTAATAATAGAGAAGAAAATAACAATAGAAGAAATCCCAGAGAGAGAGAGAGAGACTTTAAATACAGATCAGTCTACAAAAAACCACTGTTTTGTATTAGCAGTCATATAGTAGCAATAGCATTAAAGTACTGGTAATAGGGATAGTATTATATAGCATAAAAGTACAAATACAAGTAGTATAGTATAATAGAATATAGTACAGAAAAACCTTGGATTGCGAGTATCATTGGTTCTGGAACCATGCTTGTAATCCAAAGCACTCATATATCAAAGCAAATTTCCCCATAAGAAATAATGGAAACTCAGCTGATTCATTCCACAACCCTCCTTGGTCTCCCTTCCAGTCTCTCCTCTCCTTCCCCTTCCTTCTTCTCCATCCCATGATTCATGCCAGTTAGCTGGGGCTCTGGGGGCTTCCCTCTGCGCTCAACAGCTGATTTGGAACTTTAGAAACAAAACAACATGGCCCCTAAAATAAGAAAACCCCAACCACAATAGAAAGCAAGGGAGATATACTCTAGATACTGGAGAATAAAGAAACACATTTTCCCCTTTGCTAGATCCGGAGCCAGGTCACTGCCTGCTGGAGACAATCAATTAAGCCTTCCTTCCTCCCTGTAATTGAGTAGACAGTTGGGTGACCGGCTGGGCTGCTCTGATTGGTTGTTAAGAGTTAAAGCGTCTCTATTTAAAGCCTGTTGAAGTTAAATGGCGCGTCTGACCCGAGTTACTGTGCATGTTACAGTGAGTTATTGCTGTTACTAAATAAACGCTGTTTTGGATCGACTTTGAGTTCTGCCTGCTCCTTACCAAACCTATCACGTGGCGATGAAGTTGGAATAAAGGATAGGGACCAAGGACTGAATTAAGAGAAAAGATCCACTGAAAATCGGAATGTCAGCCATTCACCCACCACTGCCCTATGATCCATCGAGGGAAACGTGGAAAGTTTTCATGTCCCAATTTAACTTCTTTATTCTATCACACAAAATTCTGAACCTGACTGATGAACGCAAAAAAGCATTGTTCCTAAGCAATTGTGGGCACGAGGTATTCAACTCGGCGAGAACACTAGCTGAACCAACCACATTAGAAGCAATATCCTGGAAAGACCGGAAGGATGTGTTGCAGGCTCACTATGCCCCTGCTCCATCTATTTTCTTAAAACACCATGAATTCAGGCATAGAGTACAGAAGGCAGGTGAAATAATAAATCAATTTATTGCAGCCTTGTGGAAAATTGCATGTCAACTCCCAGATCTTCTCTGAGTTGCCATAGAAGAAGACAGGGGGGAGTTGGGCATCACCTTTGCAGCTGTGCCCTTATCTATATGGCTGGGCACGTGATTGGGAGAGGAGGCGAAGACGGAGATTGTCACCATGGGAAAAAATCCCAGAGACTCTTAGAGTTAACTTGAACCTTGCAATAGGTTGTCCTTACTGTAAAGTCTGCTCCTTAGAAATAAATAGCCTTAAAGAACCATTGTTCGTTTGGATTGTTTATTCATCTGGTAACAGTCTAATGAAGAAGGGCTTGACATTGCAGCTCATTACGATTTTTCAAACCTGGACAAGAGTCTATTAGACCAGATCATTTTTGGGGTATGAGACATGTGGCTACAATGTAGACTTCTAGCCAACCCAGGCTTAACAAACTAGTGCTGCTGAAACTTCATCTACTGCATCTGAGGCATTACACAGACTCCCCAAATCGTCCATGTTCCAAAAATCTTCTGAGTCCATCCATCACGGTCATTGTGAGGATGAGGAAACGGACGCAGAAGATGAAATAAATGAAATTTGCCAGATGTCCAAAGCCTCATCAGATAAAAAAAAACGCTGTGCCAGCTGTGGAGGGTTATACCTGAGAGCTGAATGCTGATTTAGAGACGCCGTCTGCAGATGCTGCGAAAAATGGGGTTACCTCGCCATAATCTGCAACGACCAGGGCAGTTCAAGCCGAACCGTGACTTCAAAGCTATAGGCAAGCAGAAAAAAAATTCTTCACCACCCAAAGCGTTTCCCCTCAAAATTGCTTACAGCGAGTCTGCTATACTAAAAAGGGTTAAAGTGACAGTTTACATGGGGGGGTGCCCTGTCTTATGGAGGTGGATTCCATATCCACCTCGTCCATTATTTCCTTGTCTACCTTAAAGATACTATTGCCTCACGTTAAGTGACTCCGGAAGCCCTTATGACTGAAAGTCACTGACTACCAGGGGCACAGTATCCCTGTTTTGGTAACATTGGAAGTTCCCGTGTCCTATCATGATTTCCATGGAAAGCTGCCTATGACTATTGCCTATGACTAGTCTTTTGAGGCTGGAGTGGTTCCATGCTTTGGGGATTGGAATTACGGGAGTCAACACAACCAATATGACTTGGGCGGAGGACTTGCTTGCTGAGTATAAGGATGTATTCGAACGCAAGCTAGGCAAGTATACTGGTAAACTGATCACTATTAATTTGAAATCCCTAGTTGCCCCCATTAGATTAAAACCACGCAGGCTCCCTTTTGCCTTAAAACCATGATTGGACAAAGCCCTTAACAAATTGATAGTGCAAGGAATTCTAGTTCCCACAGATCATGCGAGATGGGAAACACCTATTGTTACCCCTGTAAAAAAAAGATGGTTACATACGCATTTGTGCAGAATATAAATGCACCATCAATAAGGCTCTGCAACAAAGCGTGTACCCTGTACCCATGGTTCAGCATCTTTTACATTCCCTCGGACCTGGTAAAATCTTTGCTAAATTGGATATGGCACAAGCCTATCCACAACTACCTGTTGACAGCACCATGGCCTAGGCGCAGACTATCATGACTCACTGTGGTGTTTTCAAGGTAACAAGGCTTCAATTCAGTATTGGTGTGGTCCCTAGGATCTTTCAATGCATCATGGAATGGCTCCTGAATGAAATCCCAGGGATCGTCCCCTATTTTGACGACACCCTGGTCACTGCTGAAAATAGGGAACAATTAATTGACCGCCTCAAAAGAGTTTTTGAGATATTCCGCTCTAAGGGTCTGAGATTACAAAAAGAAAAATGCCAAATTGGTGTCCCTGAGGTTGAGTTTCTCAACCTCAGGGACACCAACCGGCCACCTGAGGAACAACGGTCTCCCTCGGTAGGAACCCCTCCCTAATTAAAATCGCCACACCACCACCCCTCTCCAGGGCCCGTGGCTGATGGAAAACACAGAAACCTGGTGGGCACAGCTCGACAAGAGGGACCCCTCCCTCCTGGCTCAACCAGGTATCTGTAATTCCCACCAGGTCCGCTTCCCCTTTCTGGACCAACTCACAGATAAGGGGGGCTTTGTTAATGACAGACCTGGCGTTACACAACATCAGCCGTAGACCCTGGGCCTGGATGCCTGTACCACCCAGATCAAAGGATGAGCAATGGGGGTGTGCTTTAGCAAAATGATTAGGATAAATATCAGTATATATAACTTTTAGTAATCTTCTCTTGTACAGAATCCTTTTAAATCACTTGCTTTCACTTTTAGAGCAAAGAAAATTCAGTATCTTTTTCGCTGAATTTCCCTGATTGTTGCACAACTGTAAATGTACAAAACTATGGGCGTTAAATAACACTTTCTTGTTCTAAATAAATAAATAAATCTTTATCTCCATTTTGAAAGTTATGGCTTCAAAGAACATCGTAATAGGTCAAAAAGATTTTTTATTCATTATTACCGACACACAAACAACGCAAATGGTAAGTCAAGATAGACAACGCTCTTCATTTTTCAGCAGAAATCAGATTACACTTTTTACCTTCTTGTTACTTTCTAGTATTTTCCCCAATAATTTGTATCGGTCCTTTAGTGTAATTGCAACATCTTTCCAAACTTATTATGGTTAAATAATCACACAAGAAGCTTCTTTGTACAATCCAAATGACACTGAAATAACCAATGAAGTTTCCCATTGTGCCTGATCCTGGACAAAGTGATCTTTTCTCATCCACTAGGGCCAGACAATGTGATGCTTGCAATATGTAAACAGATGTTGAAAACAAAGCTTCTTCTTATTCTGTTTCCACTGTTTTTTTAAGCAGCTTTCCTCAAGCCACATATAGAGGTAGTCTTCGACTTCAATCAGCAATCATTCAAAGTTACGGAGGGGCCGAATGAAGGGACGTACAGACCTGAAGTTATAACCCTGAAGCACCCCTGGTCACATGACTGAAATCTGAGCACTTGGCAACTTGTCTGAATTTATGACTAGTTGCCAAGCACTCACTTGCAATCTTCCCTGCCAGAAAGTCAGCAGGGAAACCAGCAGGGAAGCTTGCAAGTTCCTGCTGCCTACCAAGAGGCCTCCTCCTCATCTCTGGGGGCTAGCTGAAAAAAACTTTGTGCTGAAGCCTGAACAGGATTTTGCATGGGGCATTTTCAACCATCCCCCCCAAGTTGAGAGGACTCCCTCTTGATTCTGGAAGCTGGCTGAAAATGCTCCATGCCAAATTTCAAGCAGAATTTTCAGCCACTGAGGATTTTCAGCTCCAGATTAAAAATCCAAGCAGTTCCGAGGCCCTTGTGCACTCTCCCCGACTCTCCCCCATATCTCCTCCCTCCGTGACCCCCCCCCAGCAGAGTCTTGATTTTGCAATCTCCTGCCAGCTTCCCCACTGACTTGATTGTGGGAAACCGGCAGGAGGTTTCCTTGCCTAGCAGCTGGAGCTGTTAACAAAGGCAACCAGGACTGCCTGGATCGCTGTTGTTAAACCAAGTGGCTGCAGTTTAAGATTGATTGCTTGATGACCGGACGTCCGGTCCCATCATAGGTTAAAGACTACTTATATGATATCATGGAGATTCATGATTGAATACCATAGTAAAAAAATAAATCATAGGATAGGGACAAAATGACGGGAGATTAAGTATGTAGACTAAATTCTTTGAGAAAAGCGGAAACACAGCTCTTGCAAAGAAATAATATTCCTAAAGATGTAACTTTCCTCTTCAGGAAATACAGGGAGTCCTCAACTTATGATGACTTATGGAATTAGTCATAAGTCATTGTGATTGTTCAGTCAAGGCACCAAGTGACTAGACTTGATTTTATAAATCATAAAAGAAGTCACTGTGGCTGTTAAGTGAACCATGTGGTTGTTAAGCAAATCCAGAATATCTGTTAGGCGTTTATTGCCATTTCCCACCAAAAACCAGCAAAAACGTTGCAAACTGCGGTCAAATGACTGCAGGACACTGAAACTGGTCATAAATGTGACTCGGTTGCCAAGCGCCGAAAATGTGGTAACATGACCATGGAGTGGGGTGTATGCATGTATGTGATAGTCGTAACTTCAAGGATGAGTCATAAGTAACTTTGTGGAAGTCCGTCATAACTCTGAACACTCATTAAATGACCAATCATAGGTCAAGGACTATTAAATAAAAATTATTTCAGCAATCAGAATTACTGTTATGAAGCATGAATTTCAAAAGGAAATAGCATGCAGAAACAGTTAAATTACAGAAAGACAAACATCCGATTATAACTATAATGTCTTTTCAAAAAACAAGGAAATACAATCATGGATTAAATATAGTTTAGTTTCTTTTTTTAACTTTAATATCTCAGACTCTTGTAAACCAGACAGAATTCATGGGTAATATGATATATGAGAATATATAGATAGATAGATAGATAGATAGATAGATAGATAGATAGATAGATAGATAGATAGATAGATAGATAGATAG
>JANHFO010009672.1:0-11082 GCA_032468095.1 Pareas carinatus | reverse complement strand
AGATCTACCAAATTTCAGGTTTGTATCTTTAATAGTTTGGGAGATCTGGTGATGAATCAGTGAGTGATATTTCACATTTATATATATAGATTATACCCAGTTATAGGGCAGAGTGATGGCTCTGGTTAAGACGTTAGGGTTGTTGATTGAAAATCCAGCAGCCAAGGTTTGAAGCCCAAGCCCCTTGCTAAGATCTCATGCTACCCATAGCATCTGCCAGCCTAGCAGTTCAAAACCATGCAAATACAAGTAGATAAATAAGTACCACTTTGATGGGAAGGTAACAGCATTCCGTGATGTCATGCTGTACATGACTGATTTAATGTCTTCGGACAGTGCTGGCTCAATGGCCTTGAAACTGAGACTAGCACCACCCTCTATAGTCAGCAATGACTAGCAAATTAAAATCCGCAGGGTCTCCTATACCCAGTTATTATACACCTCCCTAGGGGAAACTGATGATGTGGTAGAAGTGCTGACCGAGGGACTCTTGGAGACTGGATGGGAAAGAACAGATTGAGTGAATCTCTTGAAGATAGAGTAGTTTGTTGTTTATAGACCTTATGATTTTAGGAACATTTCACCTTTTAGAGTGATGCATGCATGATCCAGAAGGGTTTCTCCTAAACTTACTGGGTGGTCCTGCTCATCACTTTTTAGTTTATTGCAATGTGGTTCTTAATAGAAGTTAGGATGCATGTAAGTGAGGAGGAAACCCATCTGTCTTCAGAGATGCATGTGAAAGAAACCTAGGACAGACAGAAAACTACAAAGCAGGACAAAAAAAGATTAGGCAAGAAGAACAAGGTGTAGAAGTTTTTAAACCTTGGTTGAAACCCAAGTAAGCCTCTAAAAGAATGGCAACCTTCAACAACTACATTCCTTTAGTTATTATTTAATTAAATTATCATCCTCCAATGGACTATTTCCTAAATTTCTTGTTTTCCGTATCTGTTTTCTCTCTTGCCTTCCCTTTAATCTAACTTATTCATCCTTGCTTTTTATCTAGTTGATCATTTATTCTCCTTGCTTTCTATAGACTGATCATTGCTTCAGAACTGGAGATCCTTCTTGGGTTTTCTCGGTTTAAGTCAGTTAGCACTTTTACAGGAGTGTCACATCTCATATTTGCTTAGAGAAAATGTGAAATTACCAAATCAGGGAAGCCAAATAGTGATAAGTGAATATAAATATTCTACCATGAGGCAAAAAAACCCAACAACTCCTGATTTGTGTAGCAGTTACATAGGGAATACACTCCAGGAAACATGAGCTTGAAAGGAAGGAGACAAGATGGTGACACATTAGCAGCTCCTGAAATAAAGTTCTGGCTTGTGGAAGGTCTTTTCCCTTCCGGCTTACCTCTGTAATCCAAAAATGCCTTTCTGAGGCAAGAAAGAATCTTGATCAACCCCAGAAATGATCCTGGAACCCATCAATCCACAGATCATGAATAAACGAGAAGTTTATGAGTACAAATTTTCCTCCAACCAAAAGACCTGAATACTTCAATGATCTGAAGAGATTCCTCTGGATTTGGAGGTGACAATGAAAGAAAAAAAAAGATATTTAACTACAATTAGTGAAAGAATGTAGATGAAGAGGAAAAAGGGGGTTTAAAAGAATTGAGTTAACTTCTCTGCTCTTTTCAGTCTCTATTGTCCAGCTTGACTCAGAACTAACAGTGACATGTAATTGAATAAGTTGAGTAAACCAATATAAGCTTCTGAAAACCTGAAAGATGCCCCCTCCAAATCCTTCCAAAAATTTTCCATGTGCTAATACATTTTTAAAGCAACTAGAGTTTAATACAAGAGTATAATGCATGAGTAGAACATAACCACACAATTGATAATATTTTATTTAAATCCAATTTAGATTACTTCTTAGCCCTCAACACACTATAAAAGAGCAAAATATGGCCGTAATGCTTTAAAAAAAATTGCCCAAGCATCTGGGGGACATCTGGTCATTCTGCCTCCCTTTTTGGAGAAAGGGATTCTTCATTCTTTCAGCTCTTCGCAAATGTTGTCTATGTGATAATTCCCACAAATCATGAGGCCCTTGACTGAATACTGTTCCATGTTTCTTCATAGATACCGGTTGACTTGAGTCTCAGTCCTACACTGAGGATGCAAATTTGATTACATTTGGGGTGTTCAGGTTCTAAACCATGGGTGCAAATTTGATTTTTTAAAATATATTTTCCTTTTGTCATTGGGGAAGCAGCACCTGTTAAATGTCTTCACATCCCTCTGAGAACTAGGACCAAGTGGGAGAACTATGACAATAGGAGAGCAGGAAGCTCATTTCTAAAAAATAAAATGAACCTATACATAAAGAAATTCAAAAACCTATAGATCATAGTTACAATGGCACATTCCAATTGTTTTTATTTTAATTACTGAATTCATATCGAATTCCACGCTGATCCAATCAGCCTAAAGACTGTGCCTCCACTTTGCCAATGCTAGCTGAAGGGGGGAAGGGGAAAGTAGAAATGTCTCCAAAGTACTGCTATGCTAATGCTAGGCCTTGAAACTGTTTACATACTTCTTTACTGATAATATGGTTACTCTAAGGACACTTCAGTAGATGGTCTGCCCCAGCTTTGTTTTTTTCTGCCTATTATCTATACCATGTAATGTTATCAGTTTCTAAGCTGTACATAAAAAGTGTTTAAAATGTTGAAGCTGGATGGGAAGGGGTCAGAACCAGCTTCATCTTTCCTGTTTCTGTTACCTCCCTAATAAATCAATTAACTTTGATTATGAACCGCTTGGAAAGTTTCTTTGAAGGGAAGGGTTTTGGGACATTTGACAATTCGTTTCTCTAGGGCTGTCAGTTAGGTGTGTGAAACACAAAATATCCCCTTTGTTTTCAGAGTGAAGTCTGGGCAAATCGGAAATCCACAGATTGTGCCGACTAAATAAATAATTAGGATAGATTCTCACACAAATGTAACGTTGTTTCAGGAATTGGCTTCTCCCGTCTATGGATCATGTAATGGGAAGTAAGTATATGAGGACGGCTGAAGCCCTTTCCACACTCCATACATTTATATGGCTTCTCCCCTGCATGAATTCTTGTATGGGAAGTAAGATCACTCCGTCCTCTGAAGTCCTTTCCACACTCCATGCATTTATAAGGCTTCTCCCCTGTGTGGATTCTTTTATGGCGTCTAAGATGACCTTGTTCGGTGAACCCCTTTTCACACACCATGCACTTATATGGCTTCTCCCCTGTGTGGATCCTTTGATGGGAAGATAGATTACGGCATGCTCTGAAGCCCTTCCCACACTCCATGCATTTATATGGCTTCTCCCCTGTGTGGATTCTTTTATGAGAAGTAAGATGACTTTGTCTTCTGAAGCCCTTTCCACACTCCATGCATTTATATGGCTTCTCCCCTGTGTGGATCCTTTGATGGGAAGTGAGCTGACTGTTATGAGTAAAGGTCTTTCCGCATTCCATGCATTTATATGGCTTCTTCCCTGTGTGGATCCTTTGATGAGAAGTAAGGTTTCCATGTTGAGTGAAGCCCTTTCCACACTCCATACATTTATATGGCTTCTCCCCTGTGTGAATCCTTTTGTGGGAAGTAAGTTGAATGTTATGAGTAAAGGTCTTTTCGCATTCCATGCATTTATATGGCTTCTCTCCTGTGTGGATCCTTTGATGGGAAGTAAGGTTTCCATGTTGGATGAAGCCCTTTCCACACTCCATGCACTTATATGGCATCTCCCCTGTGTGGATTCTTTTATGGGAAGTAAAATGACTATGTTGGGTGAAGTCCTTTCCACACTCCATGCATTTATATGGCTTCTCTCCTGTGTGAATTCTTTTATGGAGAGTAAGATCACTTTGTCTTTTGAAGCCCTTTCCACACTCCATGCACTTATATGGCTTGTCCCCTGTGTGCATTCTTTTATGGGAAGTAAAATGACTACGTTGGGTGAAATCCTTTCCGCACTCCATGCATTTATATGGCTTCTCTCCTGTGTGGATTCTTTTATGGGGAGTAAGATCACTTTGTCTTCTGAAGCCCTTTCCACATACCATGCATTTATATGGCTTCTCTCCTGTGTGAATTCTTTTATGGGATGTAAGAAGACTATGTTGGGTGAAGCCCTTTCCACACTCCGTGCATTTATATGGATTTTCACTTGTGTGGATCCTTTTATGGGATGTAAGTTTACTGTTTTGGATGAAGCCCTTTCCACACTCCATGCATTTATATGGCTTCTCCCCTGTGTGGATCCTTTGATGGGATGTAAGATGACAGTTATAACTAAAGGTCTTTCCACACTCGGTGCATTTATATGGATTCTCCCTTGTGCATATTTTTTTATTAACAGTCTTGTTTTCATGCTCTGTGCATTTATTTGGCTTCTCTCCTATGTGAAAACTTTTATGTGACGTAAGAGACCCATCTTTTTGATCAATTAAGTCCTGCATCTGAGCATCAATAGAAGTTGAGCTTTCCTTATTCCAATTAAGTGATGGGTTTTTCTCCTGCCTTTGGAATTCTGTTTGAATTGTAGGCTTTTCCATTACGTCTGCTTGTCCGAATACTTTGATTGGTTCTCCAGAGACTTTATTGTCAATTCCATTTATACCTTCAAAAGAAAAGAGAAATGAAAGTGATAGAAAGGCTAGGAAAAAATAACAGTCTATTGGAAGTCATACTTTTTGTTTAATATAATTCAAATACCGTATTACTTCGATTATAAGACACCACTGATTATGAAGCACACCCTTATTTTTCTAAGTTAGAAATAAGTTTTGTGGACTTCCAGTTCCAGTTGCTGCTGAACAGGAACGAGGCCGAAAGTCCTCACTTTCGCTATTTGGGTGCTCTGTGAGGTCCTAGGATGCCCTGAAGAGGCATCTGAAGAGGTGGTGCAGCAAAAGATGGGTGTCAGCAGCAACTGACACGAACATTCTTCCTGCTTTGACCACTTTTCTACAGATAGAAGGGCACGTGTCATTAAGGCAGGGACTGCGGAACAACTGAATAACATCAAGACGGAAGCAACAGCTAAAATAAACACCACCAGCTGAGAAAGAAGAAAACGGTACTATTCCACAATAATTACAGAGGGGTGAACTAAAAAATAAGGAAAAAATTCCGGTCCATGAAAAATCTTTTTTTAAAGCGGCCACTTAACATGTTGGGGAATGAACAGTATAATGAGAGGAAGAAAGTGATACAAAAGAAAGGAAAACTGAAAAAGGCACTAATTAGGCCCTGCCTCATGCTTGTCGAGGCTCCACACACTTATTTTGGAGCTAGCCCTGGCAGCAGCTACAGGAATGGCTGCTAACTCATCCCCATCTCCTGTCGCAAGATCTTGGTTGAATACACGTAGCTTCTCAGAGCATATCCTTTACCCTGGTAAGACGCCATCGAATATAAGTTGCACCATGAATACAGAGACATCAAAATACAAAAAAATATGCATCTTATAATTGATGTAATACGGAAGTACATTTTTCAACTGACAAATGTTATCTAGTATATAGTTTACTAATACAATTTTAATTCCTACTCCTTTGTTCTTTTCTCAAGCCATTGATAGAACAAGTCCCAAGTTTTAAAATATTTCGTTTATTCTTTTTCTTTCAATCTCATAGTTAGTCTGTCCATTTCTTCACATTCTAGTATTTTTCTTATTATTTCTTCCTCTGGTGATATTTCTTCATTTTTCCAATTTTGTGCAAATACAATTCTCATCGCTGTTGTTACGTGTAAAATCAAGTATACATTTTGCTTATCAAATTTTTCTGAAATTATACCTAATAAAAAAGTTCGTATTTAAAATCTATATGTTTCCCTACCATTTTTTCTAACCAAGTATGAATTTTGTCCAATATGTCTTTGCATAAATACATGTCTACCACATATGATAATAAGTTCCTGATTTACATTTACATTTCCAACATCTGTCTGACAGATTCTTAAACATTTTCACTAATCCTGCTGGTGGTAAATATCATCTATGAAATGTTTTATACAAGTTTTCCTTACACAATGTTGACATTGTCAATTTATAGTTTCTTTCCCATAAATTTTGCCACTTATCTAATTCTATATATACCCAAAGTCTCTCTGCTATTATTGAGATAAATATAAGCCACATTTAAAAGCGATATTGGTTGATAGTTTTTTATCTGTGTCAAGTCTGAGTCTTCTTGAGGTATTAAAGTAATGTTTGCTTCTAGCCACTTTTGGGAATTTTTGGCCTACAACAAAAGTTTATTACATATATCTTTTAGTGGTATACTTAGTATCTCTTGCAGACATTTATACCATTCTGCTGGCAACCCATCAGGTCCAGGTGTTTTTTCACTTCTCTCTTTTTATAGCCTCCATCAATTACATCAACGTTATTTTTTCATTTAACATAGTTTAAAAGTTTTCTGGAATTTTGGGCAAATTATTTTTTTCCATATATTGAATGTTTTTCCAGTAGAGTCTTTTCTGCATCATACAATTTTTCATAATATTCTTTAATCATCTTTTTTATTTTTTTGTTTTTAAATAGTAAACCGCCCTTTTCATCTACTAAGTTGTTTATCAGTTTTTCTTCCTTTTGTTTTTTGTTTATAAGCTAGTCATCTTCCTGGTTTATTTGCATTTTCCAACAAAAATTGTTTTGCGCTTTTAATTTCTTGAGTGAATTTTTTTGATTCCATTAAATTTAGTTTATGTTCATTGTTTCCATTTGATTTTTCAAAACAAAATTGTGGATTTTTTGGTAATTCTAATTCTCGTCATATTAATTGCCTTCAGGTATGTTGTCAAATTCCAATATATTTGTATACTTAAACGGCATGGTATAGAAATAATAATTTTATTCATGAGGCATAAAAGCTGTGGAAAACGTAACCCAAAACTATTTTTAGGACTTATATGAATGAATCATCTGGGCTAAAAAAGGTGACATCTCTGTGATGGAGTTAGACCAAGGAATTACTTTATCACTAATGTGTTTGACTAGAAATAAAAAACCAAATGATGTAGGATATATCTAAGTAGAATGTCACTGACCTATTCCCTTCCTAGGAGCAGTAGAACACCGTAACTTTTCCTTCTTCTGAAGAGAGAATATCTATTTGGAAATGTATTCAGAAGAACTAACCAGTGGCACCAAGCTACAAAGTGTCTTCCTGATTTCTTTGACTGGAAAATAGGAAACCCTTACCAAGAGAGGCCATGGTCCTGCAGTTGTCCAGCATGACTTCCCAATGCAGCGCTTTTTGGAGAGGATCCAGAAGAGACCACTCCTCCTCTGAGAAATACACAGCCACCTCCTCAAAGTGCAGAAGATCCTCCTGAAAAGGAAAAAAAATACAGAACAGTCTCAGGAGGAACTGCAGGGTCTTACCTATTGTTTAGAAATTCCCAGAGCAAAGCTATGCACTAAGGGAAATGGCTATGCTTACTACAATTCTGTGGGTTAGATGAGAAAATGGATAGACCAAAAAGCTACTGAGCCAGCCAGCCAGCCAAACATCATCAAAATACTCTTCCTTCTGGATCCAGTCATCCATCCACAATCAAAAGACACTCAGCCTCTGGAGAAAATAAACCATCAGATGGGCCTTGGAAACTGCACCCACCAGTAACACTAATCCTTCCTGGGTTTGAAGCAGGAAATGTGTCAAATTCCACCTGGGCCTCCTCAACAGGATTGAAGTTTCGCTTTGAATTTGCCATAAACTATAAGGGAGGGGGAAGAGCAAGGTACCCATGGTGGTGTTTTGAGTTAGTTAGCATTTGTTTAGACTAGAGGCCAGCTGCATGGTCTACACTTTCCAATCTCCATGACAACGAGTTCAAATTAATTCTGAGTAAAGGGGACAGATGACAGAGAAAAATATTTTTAAAATTGCATGTTAACTATCTGAAAGCAGATTCAGCATTCGGAATCTTCTGAAGCCTGATTACCTTTACAATAAATCAATGAACTTTTGCAATGGTCTGTGGTTTTAGTTACTTTGATGAGTAGGGGAATTCGGGGCACTTGACATTATGTTGAATCTCATAAAAACTCCTTGTCTGCCCGGCAGAAACAACCGGGAGAGCAAGTCTTTATACTGATGCTTCCATGCAGAAAAGAGGTGACCAAGAAGGAGGAAATGTTTATTTCCCTATGGCCTTCTATTTGCTCCCAGATGAAGCAGCCCTGGGAACAATGGAATTCTGACCAGTAGAGTCCGTGGGGGGAGCCCTGTTGAAACAGGCCATTCTCAGGACTTGAAAGAGGAGCTTCGTCAAGAGCAGCCTCCATCCCCCTGCCTGCCTCCATTAAATCTCCAGCAGACTTCCAGAGCCTTCCATGGCCTACTCCACTCCCCAGAGGAACAAAAACATCAGGCCCAAAAGGAACTCTAATTGGATTTGGAGGGCGCTCTATGCATGGATGTCTCCTCAGCCTGTGGGGTCATAGCAATCGCTCCACCAACACTGATGTTCCAGTTTCTAGAAAAGCCTTCATCCCATGTAGAAGCTACACAGGGATTGTTATTAGTTGTTTGTTCCAGCCATTCTGCAACAGCTGCCTAGCCAGGAGTGGCCTCACCTTGACTCAATTGTGAACACAGCTCAGACCTTCCCAGCCAGGAATTCAAGCCTCTACCTATCAAGTATAGCTGCCAATCGGACTGTGGGCTCCTGCAGTGATATAAACTTTGAGTCAACTTGACCAGAGAGCCTGGGGGGGCACATTATGCCTCAAGGGGGACATAATCACCCCAGCTGGCTCAGGGACCACCGCCTGGGCACTGCCACTTGCTCAAATGGGGAAGGGCTCAGAGAGAGGAACCCAGGTGGTTCAACAATGGATCCAAACCCTGGCTGGGCCCAACTCCTCAGCAGAGGTTCCTCATGTGAATCAACAATGGCAGAGGATCATGGGAGTATCTCAAGGCATTCCCCATTGGCTTCCAACACCACCACCACCACCGCAGCCAGGATGTGGGTGGAGCTGCCCTTACCCCTCTATCTGGGCATTGCCCCAGCTTGGGGAATAGGGGATGCAACATTTGGCAGCTGGTCTTCATCACTGTTTATGAATGGCAGCATTCCCCCCCCCCCAGGAACGGGAGCTCCGGCAGCTGGGCCCTACGAGGTGCCTCCTTTTATAGTGAAGTTTCATGGAAATCCAGAAAGGTTAACCTTCACATTCCAAGCTTGGAGCTATCTGGAGCAATATGGTAGTGTGCTCTCAAGTGATCATGCAAGAATTAATGCCATTTTGATCAACTTAGAGAGGAAGGCTGTGGACTGGTTAATAAACTTCTACACATGAGCAGCCCCCAAACTGTTGGCCTTTGATGCATTCATGCAGGCCCTACGTAACAGGTTTGAAGATCCCATGAGGGCAATAAGTGCCGAACTGAAGATTCGTTCCCTTAGACAAGCAAAGGGTTCCATGGGCAAATTTATCCAAGAGTTCCAAAGTGGAATTTGATATAACTAGCCTATTGTTTAGATGACTGGTCAGAACGTATGCTGATGGACCAGTTTCAAGTGTATTTGTGCAGTTATTGTAGACTGTTGCATATTGAGAGGAATCCCTGTCAACCTGCAAGGATGCTTCCAGTTTACTGTGGAGATCAAACTGCACCTAATCAAATATGGGAGGCACTAACCCAAGGCTGAGGGAAAAAATCTAAAAAAACAACTAAATCTTGGTCAACCACTTCCAAGGAATGTCAGGGAAGAGGTTTTTGCAGTGCGTTTCTTGGACGGGAGCTCCCGGGTTACTATCACTGTTTCCATTGTGAGAAAGAGGGCCATCATGCCACAGAATGCTGAGCAACTTGGACCTGTCCACCTTCACCTCCCTCTTCCGCATCTACCTTTTCTACCATGAAAGGAAGGAGGCCTACTGTTAAGAAGACCAAAAGAACCAAGGCCACTACTGTTAAGAAGACCAAAAGAACCAAGGTTTTAGGAGCCCCACGATCCATGGGAGAAGGGGATCCATCGCAGGAGAGGCTGCAGGTTATCTACTACGAAAATGGCAGTGAAGATGATGACCCCATGAAAAGTGGCTCATGCCTCCAGTATTTGTTACAGTTGAAATTCAGGTCCCTTTGCCTAGGAGGAAGGGGCTGGTAAAGGCTCTATTGGACTTCAGGTGTACCCATTGCTGCATTAACGTCAAAAGTGCTGAAAACCTGGGGCTTTGCCTTACAGCTCTTAAAAGTTCCTATGACTTTTGAGCAAATAGACAGGACTATTTCAGGGGGAAGACCTGCCATGGTCTTGACAGAGTCTTTAACAATGAATTACAGGTGACTTCCGGTGGCACCGCAGGCTTTGAAAGACGGACTTTTAGAGTCCGCCAGCCCTGGGACTGCGCTAAGCCGCTGACAGCTTAAAATCAGCTGTTAGGCGGCTGGAAGCCCTTCCCCCGGGAGAAGAGGGAGAGGCGAGCTGTCGGATCGACGGTAGAGCTCCCGTAAGTCCCTGAATTTAATTCAGGGGCTGAAAGGGTGAGAGCTCCCCAGGGAGATCCGGCAAGCTGAGGCAGAACGAAACGCCGCAACCACCTCCGTTCAAGAATTTTTATACTACAGCCTTCGCAATCGGACAGAGCAAGATCAGAACTCCGGGCAAGTAATTTTTTTCCCCATGAAACCTAACTCTGTTATGAAAAGTTTCCCTTCAAAGGACACTGAAAGATACAATGCTTCTAAGATGGCGCTCTGAGAGATCAGAAGCAATAAAGTGAAAGTAAAGAGAGCTTTGATCCAGCAATGCCTTTGTTTGAAGTGGAAGTGCTTCCGTGGCTGTTTAAGGCTACTGGATTTTAAGTTTGGTTCTCTTTTAAATCTTTTCCCCTTCCCTTAAGAAGACAAGAGATCTAGAGAAATGTTTTTTAAATCTTTAAAAACTGGACTTTCTAACAGCGCTGGGAGTTCCCCGGCTCAAGCAGTTAAACCAATATTTTTAATTGATTTACAATTAATGACGATGGAATCTTTGCAGGAACTTATTAAAGTTACAGTACAGAAGGCAGTCAAGGAGGCAATTCAAGAGAAGATACCTAGACAGGGTAGAGATAC
>JANHFO010009669.1:249813-266513 GCA_032468095.1 Pareas carinatus | reverse complement strand
GGAGGGAGGAAGGAATGGAGGGGGGCAAGCAGGCAGGCAGGCAGGCAGGCAGAACCCCCTATTTGCCATTCTATAGTCCCTATTTGGGGTAGAGTCAGGGTGAGTGGGTGGAACTGAACATTCACTATTGGATGCCCTTTCTGATGCCTACATGGAAATCTCAACAGATGTTTTTTTCTTTGCACCATAGAACAGAAACATCTGCTGCTACCATTTCACTATGGTGGTCTGCCATTCCTCTGGAGGGGAGGCATTTTCATCTATGCTTGGATTTTTACTGCTTGTAATGCCTGCGTGGGAATTAGAGAGGGGGCCTGTCTTCGGAGATGACACGGTCTTTCTCCCAGCCAGACACCTCCAGTTTTAAGGCCATTGCACCCTAAGAGTGAACTCTCCATCTGCCTAGTACCTCAGTATCCTCAAAACATCTTCATGGCATCGTATTGGCCTGGACTGGTAGGGGAATGGATTTCGAGTATTGGAAAAAATAGCTTTATGCTTCACGCAGGAATCTCAGATCCCACCTAACTTTACTGTCATCTGTTTCTCTCAGTAAAAGTTTCCCTGATTCAACTCGATGGATTCCAGAGTTGTGCCTTCAAGAGGGAAGGGTGGGAGCAGGTCTCACAGCTACCTAGGATTGAACTTTCACCCTTCTAAGTGAGAGGCGAGCATCTTCACTACTAGGCCACCACGTAACTATGTATGTATGTATGTATAAATGAATGAACAGATGCTGACAGGCAGGCAGATAGACAGACAGACAGGTTCTTTGGGAAGAAAAATTCAGGCTGCTAATTGCCTTCTGCTATAGCTTGTCCTTAACACTGGCACATTGATTAAATACATGAATGCTCAGGGAGTTTTCTTGTAAACATAAGAAACTACGATGCTTACATTTTTTGGGGGAAAAGTCATCAAATATGAATGCTTTACAAGGATAGTAAACAAATCAAAAACCTTTTTTTTAATGATTTAACAGTATTCATATAATATTTGCAAAATCTTAGAAGCCAAGAATCAACACAAAAGACTCCTAAGCAGCCTTGATGTTTCAGGGAAGAGTTATTTCTTTATCTGTGAAAATGAAAAGCAGAAGAATAATTATTCTGAGAATGATATGAGAAAATCGTTTGGCTGGAAAGTTGTTAGAACTTCAGCTATCTAATACCTTTTCATAGGCACTTGCCCTTTGTATGGTTCAGTGGCCACAGCATTGCTCAATTAAAGGAGAAAAATGAAAAACCACATGAAAAAGTCATCAGGATGATTTTTCCATTGCTGTTCATTTTGGAGGAAAATATAATCTTTTTTTATGTTAAAAGGGCAAATATGCATATTGAAGTTTTCTAGGAGAATTTTCAAATTGTGCTAAAAACAAATTGAGACCGATAGATAGATGAACCTAGAATGCCATGTATATGTATATTTTACACATGAAAAACCATTCCTACAAGTTTTTTGTTGCAAGAAAATGCAAGAGGTTACTAAAAGTGAGGAACAGTTGTTAGCCGAGCTGGATGAATGCACAAGTAATAATAATGTCGCAATGAGATAAAAATTGGCTACTTTGCTGTATTTGTCTTTAGGTAGTTAAACAATAGTATTTCAAAATCACAATGACTTTCAGTGTAAAATAAATTTAATTAGAGTAATCACAACGTCTTCATCCTAAGTTATTAAGATATGATTGGTTCAATGTTTTTAAACTGGATTTTTCCTACTCAATTTAAATTTGAAATTTACCTGGTTCTAGAACCCTGAAGAATACAAAAAAAGAGAAAAAAATATTGTAGCGCTAAATAGCACTAAATTCTGGCATATGGTGCTATTTTAGGGTTCTTGAAACAGGCAAGCTAGATAAATCATCTGAAGTGAGAAACAGCCATATTAAGCTTCGCATTGGTAGGTAAGAAGTATTGAAGGAACACGAAATAGTAAATTTACTCCTCCCCTCTATCACTTTCCAGGAAGCAAAATCAAACATCTGTCAAATGCCAGTCTATTTAGTTCCAAAGAGTCTTAAAATTCGCCTAATAACTATTTCTGAGTTAATATACGAGGTCTCTTGTATAATACACATGTCTTATTTGAAAGATTTATTCTCTCCTTCTGACTAAACAAAGTCAATCTTTGGAATATTGAATAAACTCCTTTTTTCATGGATTGAAAAGAAATCTCCCAAAATGTTCTCTGCAGGATGATGAGTTTTTTTTCCCAGATGGCAAAGGTGCATGTTAAGGCAAAATAATTAATGCTTTGCTATTCTGAAAATTCAAATAAACTTCTACAGTCATCTCAGTTATCAATGAAGAGGTTTATACTGTTGTGTTTTTGGTTTGTTGAGGCACTGAACAGGCGAGGAGGTTGAAACAGGAACAGATTTATTGCAACAGGAATAGGAACAGAAGCAGCAAGGATTGCTGCGCAGCTCTATTTATACTGTTAAGCCCTTAGGTGGCAACCCATGACATGCAAGAAAACTACCCAGGAGACAGGAAAGCTGGGGCGTCTAATGGCCCATCTACTCACAATGACTCAGTGATTTACATAAGCTATGACCAATACATAACACATACAATAAACTCTGATGTTAAAATGTTCATTTTAGCAAAGGAGATGTCAACAACCTTAGGCCTGCCTACTCAGAAATAAGTCCAGTTGAATCCAGTGAATCTTAAAGCTTAGCAAATCAGTTCTAATTAGCTGATTTCAATTAGAGAATTGAAATAGCAGATAGGAGATAGGAACCACTATAGATTTCAGCCTCTTATCAGATAGTATGGTAATATGAAGAAAGCAATTTGTGACAAAATGTCCCATAAGTAAACTTACTGTCAATGAGAGACAGTACACTCCTATATGGTATTCCAATTATCCCATGTTCATTCACTTGGAACCTGAGTAATATTGCAATAGCATTTAATTAAACATGTAATCATAAAATAATTATAAAGGGGATTAGGTGATACAAACACATTTGAAACCACAAGGATATGCCTAAATGTTGGACCCACAGAACAGTTAAAGAAAACAGTAGTCACAGGATGATCCTGCTAAAAGAAGGTAGAAGGCAATTTTAATCTATTTCATCTTTTTCCTACAGAAATCTATGTACTTTGAACATGTGTAAAGTTGGCAGAACTTTGGGAATATTTGTGGGGAGGAGCGACAACCAACTTCCATTTTTTCCATCAGAGAAAACTTCGGCTGAATTGAAGACCCTTCTGCTGTGTCCAAACCAAACAGGAACCACTAAGGTTCTTCCAGATGTTATCAAACTACAACTACTAGCAAATTTAGATAATCAATATATAATTTTTTTTGCATCATTATTTTCACAAGAGGAAAAAAAAGCAGAAGACACATCTGTTAGACACCAATGGCCCGAGAAATCCATGACTTTAGAAAATTAGCATGTAAGCTAGGAATATCTCTTACTTTTATTGATATATATATTCATATCTATTCTGTATGTACCCCCTACATACAACTGTTACATTATTTTAGCAAATTTCAGAGTAATCTTATAATCACTCATATCTATATCTCCAATAAATTTGTAGAATTACCTAGCTGTTAAAATGAAAAAGGAGGCATTTGTAATGAGAAAAATGTTTTAAAACAGCCAACATTCAGTGCCTGAAGAAATGTTCTTTAGTTTGGTTCCATTTGGTATCTTTAAAGATGCACAAAGCAATAACAACAACAACAACAAACAATACTTTAGGCTGCTTTTCTTCATATACAAAGCATGCCTCAGCCACACAAAGTAGCTGCGTTAACTTCAAAAAGCTTTAGTTTTGGGGGCAACAGTTCTCCTTTGAAGATAAAAATAAGTTTTAAAAGACTATGTAGATTTTGATGCTACTTGTTTTATATATCCATGATGGGCCTTCCAGGAACACCTATCAGAAAAGACTACTTTGATATATTTAAAGACGTGTACCTGTCTACTCCTCTCCACTCTTGTCCTTGTTCACTCAATTATCAAGTTTGTTGTTTGGGTTTCTTGGTAAGTTTATGCTTTTAGATTTCTAGTAATTCATGTTCAGCCTACCTTGGGTATGATCATGGATGATGTTTATCTCTTTCCATTAAGTCCAGTATAGGGGTATAAAAAAATAATTGCAGCATTATCTGCTGTAGTAAATTAAGAAGATGATCTTGAAGGACAAAAATAACGTCAACATTGTGTGAATCTTAAAAGCCTATGCAATTGTGCTTTCAGAATATAGCGTCAAGTTTCTTCTTTTAAATAAATAGATTATTTTAAGTCATTTTCAAACATAAAATAAAAACGAACAGTTTACGAATACTCAAAACAACTTTATGCAAGAAAATACTAAAAGAAACAAACAAGCTGTAATTACTATATATTGAGTTCACCTGACCCTATTAATCGTTAAAAAAACTATCAATATTGAGAAAATCTGCCCAAGAATGTTTTCCAAAAATTTTAAAGGGAAAGATATGGTCACATTTTCTAATTAACAGAATATATATATATTCCAAAATTGCTAAGTCCCTTAACTCTGAAATATAATCTTTGATATTTGGAATTATCGCATTATAGTTATCCATTATAAATACTATAGTAATTATAGTATTTATAGCTATCAATATTATTAATTATTCTTTTTGTTGTTACCGGATCACAAAAAGAACTCTCTCTTTTTCTTAACATGTGAAACTCCAAATAGTCGGTACTTTGAATTCAAAGTAGTTTGTACTCTTTCTCTAGTATCCATATGAAATGCACAATTACAAAAAATCATATTCAGTACCTTGAAAAATCTTATTTTTCTCAATAATTCTGTCATTATTTTAGTCATAGAACATACATTCAGTGTTCTTAAAAATTTGAGTCCATTGGTCAAAAAAAAGAACTGGTGTTTTCAATTATTTAATCCTAGTTTCTTGTAGACATGTTATAGATATGTTAACTGAGTATATCTCGATTTTTTCATTGATGGTAATAGATGTGTGTGTGTGTGTATTTGATTATAGGGAAAGAGTTTGACAAAGATCATGCATCCCTGCACATGTGTATATATGTGTGTGTGTATACACACAAGCACATTCTTATATTCATACATACATATACACAGACAATATATGTAATTGTACACACACACACTGTATTTTCTGTATGTGTATCAATAAGCAATCTCTCTCTTTCTGTCTCTCTGTCTCTCGGTATCTGTCTCTATCTCTGTCTCTCTCTGTCTCTGTCTGCCTGTCTCTCTGTCTCTGTCTCTGTCTCTGTCTGTCTTTCTCTGTCTCTGTCTCTGTCTGTCTCTGTCTGTCTCAGTCTCTCTGTCTCTGTTTCTGTCTCTCTGTGTGTGTGTGTGTGTGTGCGTGTGTGTGTGACTCTGTCTCTGTCTCTCTCCTTTCTAACTCTCTTTCTCCAGTATCCATAGGAAATGCACAATTACACACAGTCATATTGTACCAATTGGTATTTCTAATGACTGGATTTAACATTTTACTGAAAATGTATGTGAAGCTTCCAGAGTCATGAATGCTTTGAAAATGCTATAAGAATCACCCTTACTTCTAAATGCCAAGTGCTTCTTCTTTGCCTTGCTTGTAAGACCAACTCTGCAGCCTCCCTCCCTAGATCAATCAACATTTCATATCCAGGAAGCATGATGCAAAGCCCCTTGAAGAACCATACAGGACCATCTTCACACCTCACTGCGGCAAATTGGGGGTGCCTTGTACATCCTCTGAAATTTACGGCTCTAACATTTCCCTATATCTTGAATTAAATATAATTAAATAATTAATTATGTATATATTTCATTTCATTTTGTTTGTCTGAATAAGAGATACAACCACTGCATTTGTCATTCTAACCGACCCATCTCGATGAGATCCAAGGTCCTGCGAGAAAGATGTGGAATCCTATTTCTCCACATTGTTTTAATCTTCAAGTACAC
Organism: Pareas carinatus; assembly: GCA_032468095.1. Lineage (NCBI taxonomy): Eukaryota > Metazoa > Chordata > Lepidosauria > Squamata > Pareidae > Pareas > Pareas carinatus. Next base: position 260,568 of record JANHFO010009669.1, on the reverse strand, counting down.
AGACACTGACGCTAATTGTTTTTTATAATACCCAACACACCATCCAAGTTTCCCTTGAACATGGTTAAGCAACTAATGCCAGAAGGCTATACCTCTTTAATTGCAAAGTTTATGACCCAGTTGTATTCCAGATAGGCAAGGTTAAACTCATACCTATAATTCTCACTAGATGGTGCAAAGGGAATTTAATAATAATCTAAATCCTTCTCTCTTTTTTGTTTTTGAAAACATATTTTAGATATGTTAGTGCCAATTCTGACATCTGCTTTCTGAGTATGCTTATAATTTCGCTGTTTGGGGAAAGTACTACAGTTTTCAAACCCGACATATGAAGGTCATTCACTGAGGTTTTCCTGTGGTGTTTGAAGCCTCTGAAGTGTTTCTTCCCAATAGCTATTTGAGGCACTAAGTTGTTTCATTACACCACCTTAGGAAGAATTATTGCATTTGGATGGTAAATTGGATATAGTTCTTAATTTCAATCAGTGTTTCTTTATGGTTAAATGAGGGAAATGCCAGGTGCCCAGTAGCATTTGCAGCAGCATTTGAAACAGTATATTATCCATTTTCACTAGCTTCTACATACCATTAAGCAGAATGCTGCAATCCTACATTACTGAGTGTCACTAATGAGTTATGACCACAAACAGTTTTTTTTTCCTTCAGGAAATCAGATTGAGTACTGTAATCCCATTTTAAGGCTTGCTTGTTATGGCTCAGATCCAAAGAACTATGAATAGAAGAAAATGCCATCAGCATGTTCTATGAGCTTTGCCTAAGAGCTACTGAAAAACATTTTGCAGGGAAATGTCATACAACTGTAGATCAGGAAAGGCAGTGCCAAGTAAGAAGCAGTAAAATAAAGGCTGATTTGTATAAATGTAAAGCTGACATTAAAAAAAAATCAGAAAATACGTTTGCATAAACACAAGGGCTAACCAAATTGGAAAAATCAAGATTTGAATTCACTTTCTTCATGCAAAACTCTTCTGTCAAGTCAAAACAGTTTTTATGTGTATAGAAGAAACTTCCCGTTATTTCAGATATTTTGTCACCTTACAGCCACCAAACAATAACAAAACTCAGGGAAAAAAATGTCTATGTCAGTTTGGAATGACCATTGAATGCAGAAGAATTCTATATCCCATAGAAGAGAATACCTTTCCAGCAATTTATATGAGCAGAGATTAACGTCAAGATTAATAGCAGACCAAGTTAATATCAAAAAGTAAATGATACCCCAATCAAGGAACGTCCAACTCGGACAAGTGCTAATACTCAACAGCAGCCTAATCAAGGAACCACTAAGAAGACTGCCACCAAAACCGATAGGGGAAGCCACTTGTATATAAAAAGAGAAAAAACCCCACAACCTGCTAGCACTGATGATGTTACCTAGTTCGATAATGAAATGTCTGCAAGAAAATAACCAAACTTAGAGAGCACCAAGGATACCATAATTCTATATCTAGCACAGATTTTAAACATTTTCAGTTGGAAAAACATTAAAGTTACCTATTTAATTGGAATGCAAACTCCTTTGCATCATTGTATTTTGATACTTGAAACGGAGGATCAGAAATTCAATCATTCGCCCTGCATATTATGCTGCCTGCTTCAAAAGTAGGATGTAATTACCTAATAATAGATGTTACTCCTTTGTGTATCTGTAGAAGCCTGGAAGGTTGAGCCACCTGCGTTCTAGACTTTTTATCAAACAGCTTTCTGAAAAGAGATTCAGTTCCCTAACTGTTCATTCCATTACTTGAACATTTGCAAGCTCGGTTGGAAATACATTCAGATTTCCGTACAAAAGTCAGAGAAGCTTACAGAGTAGGGATATGCTTTCACTTAATGCCATTTAAGAAATTAAAGTTGAGAGAAGCCTACTGAAAGAGGAATAAAACTAGTGAGTGATTATGAAAAATCAAATCAAACATCCCCTGGTTACTAAATATTTATTAAGCCTTATCAAAAGTACTCTAAATTATATGAAGGCTGATTTAAATAAAAAAAGAATATTGCTGCAGAATTTATACATTCATTATTTGACATACTATTAAAATGAATGCGCTACTGGCAATTCTCCAGCACAGTTCACTCAATGATAAGTAAGCACACACATTATAACTCTAAAACAAGTTATAAATCAAGATGCCCTTCAAAAATTAAACTATAGGTACTTACAATGTTTCATTTACTGACAGTTTGAAGTTACAACGGCACAGAAAAAAAGCGATTTATGACCATTTTTCACACTTAAAACTGTTGCAACAGCCCCATGATCAACATTTAGATGCTTGGCAACTGGTTCATATTTATAACGGTTGTAAGTCCCAGGGTCGCATGATCTCCTTTTGCAACTTTCTTTCAAACAAAGCTCAATGGGGAAGCCAGATTCACTTAACAACTGTCTCACTTAGGAACAGGAATTTTTGGCTCAACTATGGTCGTAAGTCAAGGACTAACTGTAGTTCTCCATGAATATTGATATCCTCTGACAGTCATTGAAAAAGTTTTATCGCTAAAACAAGTTGCCATTACACTCATACCTCGACACACATATACTGTAACCATTCACAGATTCACAAGTTTTTTCTCCACTTCCATGAAAAATCCTGACTTTCCTGCTATCAAGTTCAGCAGGAAATAAATTGATCTTTGCCAGTCGTGTAATAGCTGCAGGAAATTAGATTTTCTTTTTCTCATTGCTGTTCCTGGCCAGCTACTCATACTCACAGTTGGCCTAGAGAAAAGGAGCCAAGATTCCCCAGACCTTTGTTGAACTGTACTTGTAGCTGCAGTCCACAAGTAGCTCCTAGGTCACAAGAGCTTAAAAGGTAATTATTCCATGCTTGGCTGTTACAAGCATAAATTGCTATATATGATAAGAGAGTACCAAAACGATAACACTGAACCAAAAGCAAACTAAGAATTCATTAGAGACTTTTCCATAGTCTCTGATTTATATGCTTGATATCAGATATAGCAGTGGCCCCAACCTTTTCAGCACCAGGGTGTTTCCATGGACCAGTGGGGTGTGTGGTTTTGTGTGCTGTCTGCATCTTGCAAATGCGGCTTGGCTTGTTTGTGCAGACCAGTTGCTGGCATGCCACGGACCGGTGCTGGTTCACGGACCGAGGGTTGGGGACCCCTGAGCTAGAAGGCAAACCAAATCAAAGAACAGACATCATGTGGACATAAAGCTGCTTTTATTAAAACGGGTATTGTAACATAATCTTGAAAATCTGAAAGTGCTTCTTTTCCTTCCTCTTTTATCTACATGAGTAATGGGAGGGAGGGAAGATCCAAAGCATTTTCACAGGTCATTTTCTAAAGTTTCATTTATCTGATTGTTGCAGATCTTTCTTCCATTCTTCAAGGCCATTCCCGTTATTCACTACATTTAGGGAAATTTGTAGGAAAGAATTAAATGATTAAATAAACTTATCTACTCCTTGAAATGAAGGTATGTCTTCACATGATGGCAGCCTTACTAAATAGTGTTTTTTCCCCTACCCTTACCCATCCAAACTTTAGAGGTTCTGGCTGAAATATTAAGATCCTGCTAAAGAAGTCTTCACTAGATCTTAGATATTACTATAACAAGGTAAAATATATACCTTGCGGTTCCTATACAATCCAATATCCCAGTCTTGTTGTCAAAATTTATGAATATGTATTGTACACGCAGTCCTTCAATTACAACCATTGGTTTAATGACTGTTGAAATCTTTTTTTCAACCTTGATGTCCATGGCTAAGATTTGTGAATAGCCATTTCCTCTTCACTATTTAAGATCTCCCTCAGAAGTAATTTTCTTCTAGCTCCTGAAATACAATGATGGATTACTTTAAAGGGGTGGGGGCATTTACTTACTTACCAACCTACTTGCCTACTCACTCACTCACTCACTTATTTATTAAATTCATATGCTGCCCCTCTCCCCAATAGAGCAACTGTTACATTTTTATCCTCCCTTTATCAGTAACTCAAGGCATTGACCATACCTAATACATCTTCCTCCTCCTCCTTTCGCCACAATTACAACCCTGTGAGGTGGGTTGGGCTGAGAGAGAGTGACTGGCCGAAAGTCACCCAGCTGCCTTTCATGGCTAAGGTAGGATTAGAACTCACATTCTCCTGGTTTCAAGCTGCCAGCTTAACCACTACATCAAGCTGACTCTCTTTTTCTAGAGTCTGTGATTGATGCTGGCTATAAAAACAAGCCACTTTTTCCATTTCATTATAAAATAGTGACAGAAGTGACAAAGTCAAAAGACTATGACTTTTCCACAGATTTCCGACTCTTTCCTCAGTATTTGTTTAAGGCCTGTAAATGTTCAAGCTGTCTCAGTTGTAAAGGGGCAGATGTAGCTCATTTTTTTTTAAAAAAAATAGCATCTCTCCAAATTTTCAGCTAATTTATTAGCTCTGTCATTGTATGGGGGATTGCCTATATTAAATGCAGGTCAAATAAACTTAATGGTTCAGAATCTTCACTTTGTGCCATATCCCTTGCTTGACAGGACTGCTCAATTGTCCAAGTGAGGGAGAAACTCCTCTACAATGAAAATCAAAGGTCAAATTGAAATGTCGGTCGGCTTTAATTTCCTTCTTTGAAAGGGTTCAGCATTGTGTTCTACTGTTTCTGCATGAAACCCAGATTGATCTGTTGAAAATTATAATCAGAAGCAATATTTACCATGGCCCCAAATCAGGCTTTTATAGAACTAGATATTTAATAGAAAATTATAAACGTGCATGTAAAACATTAATACTTAGCCATTGTTCCTTTAATCTGGCAGCTGCCATTACAGCAATTCAACTGTGCCAAAAAGAATGGGCTAATGGCTGTTTTCTAGGTCTGCCAGATCAAGTAGTGGAAAACAACAACAACAACAAACACCGTGGGTGAGATTTATTGCAATCCAAAACATCTCCCTGAATTGGAATCTGCATTTTTCTGCATCTGATCAAGTGATAGCATCTGGCGGAGCTTGTTTGCACTCAGAAACTTAAACAGGTTAATAGTTGGGTGGAGAGGAATTAGAAGGCAACAGACTAGCTAGAAAAGTATGAAGTGTCTCTGAAAAAGATATTGGTGCTTTTCTAACAGCCAAGAAAACAAATTTTGATTGCATTTATGTGTAAATCAGCAATAGATTTTTTTAAAACTTTTCATATTTTCCTCTCAGAATAAAATACATAGAAAAATATTCTTAGGTTAGAGTGCATCCAAGAATCATGTATATCTGATATTATTTGCCTTGGCAAGTTTCTGATTTACATAAATATTTTACCTGAATACCGCACAGATTCATTTTTTGAGTAAAACAAGCGGTCTCTAAATTTGATAAATATATGAAATAAAATAAATACCTTCCCCTGTCCAGTTTTTTATCCAACTAAAAGTCAGCATAAATGACTTTGATGTTATATACCGTGTTTCCCTGAAAATAAGACCCAGTCTTATATTAATTTTTGCAGCAAAATAGGCACTAGGGCTTATTTTTGGAGTGGGGCTTATTTTTGCTGCTCCGTCTCCAGTTGCACTGAATGTGCTTCCAATAAATGCATCTGTCGGACTGACAATCTTAACTAGGGCTTATTTTCAGAGTAGGGCTTATATTTATGAGCAGCCTAGAAAATCATGCTAGGACTTATTTTCAGGGCAGGTCTTATTTTGGAGGAAATGGTGTCTGTGTGTCTGTGTGTGTGTGTACAAACACACACATATACTACACATACACACACACATACACAAACAAACGCATATATATACATCACAGTCCATTTAAAATACATAGCAGAAAAAAGAGTCTTGAGAGTGAGTAAGGTTGATACTATATGTTATAAAGCTATTACAAAGTCTACTTGTTCTGTTTTGAAATACCACGAAGCCTCCTCTCAAAACCAGTCATGGAGAGGGTGTTTAGTGTCCAGACAATACTGCGGACCCTGATTCAAGCATTGCTTATATGTCATGTCCTGGATAGAAGGAAGTGAACTTTCCATAATCGTTACTGCTGTCCTTACCACTCTTTGCACAGCCTTCCTGTCTGAAACAGTAATACCTCCAAACCACACAATTATATAATAATACATAATAATAATAATTTTATTTATATCCCGCCCTTCTCCCGAAGGACCCAGGGCGGCTTACAGGCATATAAAAAAAACAGAAACAACATAAACACTAAAAACATATTAAAAGTATTAAACAAGCCTGAATTTCAATTTAAAAGGGGGAGTAATAAAATGATTTCCAAATAAAATACAAATAATTAAAATACTTTAACCCAAGTATTAGAAACGCAGGAGGACAAGGACGCGGTTAACCCATGCCAGCCTGTTGGAACAAGTGGGTCTTTAGGGCACGGCGGAAGGTCTGAAGGTCAGCAATCGTTCTTATAGCAGGGGGAAGGTCATTATAGTTCTTCTCTTCAGTCTCTTACCATATTTTAGAATGCAGATACTGTACATATATCAAAAAGAAATATATTGGCAAAAACTATCCCAGTTTATTAGTATTATTTTTAAAGAAAATTCAAGTAAAAAGATAGAGCATTGATGTTGGAAGATTAGTTCAAAGGTTTGACTAGCTGGTATAGTGTGACAAATGTCACCTCATCCCCGCTACATCAAAGTGCACAATATCCCAAAATAGTCAAATTATTTTGACATCTAAAGGAGAAGATCTAGTAAGTTCTTCAAACTGGTAGTAGAAACATAATAAATTTGTAGCCCTATCACAATGCCCACTGGCATCTGACTCATTCTATTCAATTCTCTTTAATATCTACATGAAACCTTCAGGAATGGTCATTTGATAGCTTGAGAGATCATCATCATCATGAACAACAACAGCATCATCAAAATTAATATGTTGATGATATCCAGTTAAGTATCTCCAATCATGATCAAGCAAAACTGTCCCAATGCTGGCCCAGAGACCGAAGTCTCTGAGAGTTTGCATAGGTTTCATCTCAACCCAGGCAAGACAGGGTACTTCTGAGTCTTTAGTTGTCCTAGATCTTGTGAGATATCATCTTTGACTCTTCCTGGGTTGACATTCCTCATATTCAGGACCACCCCCTCAATGAATCAACCCAGCCTAGTAGATATTTAGGGAGAAATTCCTCATAGTCCCAGACCTATGGGAGTTGAGGAGACTCAAAACCCAAAAGTTGACCAGTGCATTGGAATAATCCCCTGGTGAAGATCAGACTGCCTTCTTCCTTGATAGCTTTCAGGAGATGTGAAATATGGAGCTATTTCAGAGAGTGTTCCAGTGATGTTTACATATTGCATTGTGTGTGTGTGTGTGTGTGTGTATGTGAGTGTGTGTGTTTGTTTTCGTAGATTTTCACAGGTATAGGTATGTAGATCTAGGTGTGTTTTTCCATGTAGGAATGAGAGAATCTTGGTGACGCTTTGGCGAGGTCTCACTCGCTATCTTCAGGCAGGTGCTTTTGGCTTTGTGCTAGTATATATATGTATAACTTTCTTGTTGAATCAAGTAAGGATTTTTTAATTTAGTTATTTAATGATAAATTTTATTTGTATCAGGGAGCCAGTGAAAACTGCCAGATTGCAATGAAACAAACAAACAAGTCTAACTTAAGCTAAATAAATAAAATTAACAGAAGCCTGAGATTTCTTTTTCTCAGACTTCACCTTTATTGACTGTTCCCTGCTCTCAACTGTCTATTCTGTTTTTAGTTTAGTTACTCAAGTTGGACAATCACTAGTTGCCCTTCAAATTCTTTTCCAAAACCTATTTTTAATTACCTTATTGCTATTTATATTCAATAGAAAAGTCCTAGGGAAAGTGCTTAACTGATTCATTTCTGCATCTGACTCTGGCTATTTTTGCAGTAGCTAAACAGATTTTAGGATGGAAGGAAGATAAATTTAAAAGGATTGCGACTGGGTAGGAAAGAATTACAGATCGCTTTGACCTATTGGTTTATTCCTGAAGGTGTTTACATTTCAAAGAGATGTATGGTTCCACTCTATAAAAAAAAGAGCAATGTAGTTCTGTCCCTATTCAATTAGAGGATTGTGTGTTAAAAGAGCCAGTTTAGAAAGGGACAGTGGGGGCTTAACCGTGTCCCCTTCCCCATTCCGTACAACTTCCCTACTTATAATGGCCTCGTGCTGAACATGAGCCTTTGAACTAGTGCTAGACAGAGGCCACCTCGTGCATTTATTCCTGCCAATTTTCATTCACTTTAATGAAGAATAATTTACTTTCAACTTATTTCAAAGGAGAAGAGAATTTCAGAAAAATCCAAATGGCTGTATGCTATTATTACTTAGCTGTAATGCGTTGTGCTGTGTGCATTTACTTAGTTGCAGAGTAGCCAAAGGATGTGCATACGTTGCTTGTGCTTTGCTTTCACTGAATTCATTCTCTTATCTCTCCAACCGCATTACGAATATCTCCAGGAACTATTTTTGTATGACGTGTCCTCACAATGCTGTACAGCTTACAGATGAAATAGTTTAGAGTTGTCTTTAGTTGTTCCAGTATGAAAGTAGTGTTTTTCTTCTCTTCCTGACACATTTTTTGCTGTGGCTGAGAGAATTAGAAAGTACTCAGAGAGGAACCAAATGTACTGGAATGGAATTCTTTGGGACTTGGAATAGATTTTTGCAAAATATCGCAGGAGCAGAATAGACTTTTATCAAGAAAAAGGGAGCAACTTCTCTCTTGGGTCAAGAAGCTGTTGGAAGGAAGACCCAAAGAATCCAGAAAGCCCCACTGCAAGGTCTTTTCATTGATTGTACTTCATAACAAGATGACATGATGAATATACTTTATGATTATGAATGCATCTAATACTTACACGACACGATGAATGTACTTTATGATAATTAATGTATCTTAGGAATGTAATAATTGTTTTACAATTATAGCCTTATGATTGTACCCAGAGTTTGTCAATTGTAGCCTATATGTAAGTATTGAGCATGTACACCAGAGACAAATTCGTTGTGTGTCCAGACATACTCGGCCAATATATTCTATACTGTTCTGTTCTGTTCTGTTCTGTTCTAATAAAGGGGCTCAAATATAGTTAGCCAATTTCCAGAGCTCTGTAACCTAATCTCTTGTTCCTTTCAGTAAATATACTAAGGAGACTCATTTGGAATCTAAATTTACAAGTTACAAGCATCCATTAAGGGCTTGGCAAGAATTTGTTTGTGTGAGATGGCTGCTAAATTAATTTTATTCATAAAACTCATATTCTGCCACCATCACAGAAGTCTATAGCTTACAGAGTAAGAATGTGAGTGTTCTGCTGCATTCATCTGGGAGCTTGAAGTGAAACACTGGGCCTTCTGCAAATCTATCGGCAGAACACTGCATTGTGTAAACAGTCCTGAACTACGTATTTGTTACGGGCTGAAAGCTGAATCAACTGGCAGAAATCTATTGTGTATTGTGCCCTTCCTAGTTTTTGAATACACCTACCATCTGTCAGCGTTAAAGGTCTGCTTTGCTAGCCAATATTGCTCATGACAGCACACCAGGGAGCTGCATCCAGAGGAACATCATTCTGTAGCAACCCTAGGCAGAAACTCATTTATAAGTTTGAACAGTACTTGCTACCTTGTGTGCAGCTAGAGACAGAACCAACACAATTCTATTCCCAGTTGGAACAAGGGCAGCATAAGGTAGTGCTTCTTTGGAAAGAGAAAAACTTCTACAAGATAGGGCACCAATCCTGCTATTGTAGAAGCAGTAAAACAAAAGCCATGGTGAATTGCTTATGACATTAGTATAGTCCTAACCCTAACTAATCACATTCCTGGGTATGTTTCATCATGCCCCTAACATCAGGGAGTATAGATGATGCTATGTGGGAAGATGAAGGATAGAACACAGCGCCTGAACCACTGAAGCCAGAAAGAGTAGCAAAGTAGACATTAACACACCTCCATGCATCTATTCTATTTTTCCATTAGCTCTAGGCATGGAACAGCTCTGCTTTCAGGGGCCAGTTTTCAATGGAAAAAAAGCAGAGCAATATGTGGAGGGTGTCTGAACCATCAAGGGATCCTGGATGTGAGATACACAATGTCCTCCCTTAGTCCTTGGAACTGTTGCCTAAGTAATAGATGCAGGGCTGCACCTCCCATGCAAGCAGTCTGAGGTTCCTATCTCTTTCTGGGGTGGACAATGACTCTGTAACAAGGGATGGACCTCCCCTTGCCTGGATTTTTTCAGACCTGGCCTCTGCTTTCTCTCTCATTTGAAGTCCAAAATGCTGTTTGAGTTTGTTCTGTACTGAGAAATGAAAATGAAAGAAATTAACCGCACAACTGAAAACTAATTAAGTATAAAGATTTCACAACAACTTAAGGATGTCACAACAATCTTGTTGCAAACCCCTATTTGCATACTGCAGCAGCCCCAGGGGAGTTTTCCATCTATATGTCTTTTGCAGGTCTCATTAACAATCTCAGATAGCTGCTGTGATTATGACCAATTCTGTGGAGGTTTTGATAGGATCCAAAGTTCACTGCTCTTCAGATTGATCATTAACCAAATCGCAATAATCTTCAAGAGGGGAGAGATACACCCATCTGAGAAGCAACTGGTACCCCATGCCTGCTGTACTAATAGGCAATGCAAGGACCATATGTCGCAACAATTAAGGATAAAAGTAGTTCTACATTATTGTAAACCGGTGGTCCCCAAACATTTTCAGTCCACCGCCCCCTTGGTGCTACAAACTCATC
>JANHFO010009669.1:165486-175940 GCA_032468095.1 Pareas carinatus | reverse complement strand
CCTAAGGGCCCCCCAAGAAGCGGGTTTCAGGCGTGAGAGGCAGAGCTTGCTCTCTCACGTCCTGTTGCCTCCAGAACTGGAAGTGATCTCCCTACTTAATACATTTCTGATGAGATTGTAGATGGATAATAATAAGAATCTTATAATCTCATTATGTTTTGTATTTGTTTGATCTAATTTTAATCTGAAGATATATTTATGGAATTTTCTAATGTCTGTTTCTTGTTATTATATTATTTTGGTAAATATTTTCAGCTCTACGATGAAGTCATGTGTTGGAATCTGAATTATGGACAATCTGTGTTGATTCCTTTGATCCTCTGTGATCATATTTCAAGCAATGCTCTAAAACTGAAATTATTTTGATGTCTACCACTTTTTTCTGAAGCACCTGGGTCCATCTGCTTCTGTTTGAATTATTTCCCAATACAATCTCCAAATGACCTCCATGTTGTTATTACAACAAAGATAATTGCAACAAAGATGATTATGGGATTGGAGACTAAACCATATGAATAATGATTGCAGGAATTCAGTATGTCTAGTTTAGTGAAAAGGACTACGGGTGACGTGATAGCAATGTTCCAATATCTAAGGGGCTGCTACAAAGAAGAGGGGGGAGGGGTCAACCTATTCTACAAAGCACCTGAAGGAGTAAACTAAGGAGAGAGGCAACGGAGAACTAAGGAGAAATTTCCTGACAGTTAGAACAATTTATCAATGGAACGACTTGCTTCCAGTTCTGGGTGCTCTAAACACTGGAGGTTTTTAAGAAGAGATTGGACAGTTTGAAATCGTACAGAGTCTCCTGCTTGAGCAGGGGGTAGACTAGGAGATCTCCAAGGTCCCTTCCAACTCTGTTATTCTATTATGAAAGTTACATGCATGAGTTGTATTTTCTTGCTGATAAAAACTAAACCAAAATGAATAGTTGAATAGATTGGTCTTTGCTTCATAGCCTGCTAGGATTTTTCTATCTTCTATCTTCATTCTCTCTTCCTGTTATTTTGGATGTATTTATAGAAGCTTTGATCTACGTTCTTGCTGTTGCCTTTGGTTTTTTGTTACATTTTTAGTATAGCCACATTGGCTTTTTTTTTTTTGCTGCTCTCCATTTTTAAAACTTATGAAATCTTTCTGCAGTTGTGTTTATGTTCATTCTTTGTCAGGAATGCCGATGGACCTTCAGTTCCATTTTTCTTTAGCATCTATTGCTATGAAATGCAACTTATTCTTGCTTTGAGTTTACTAAAATCTGCTATTCCTAGCTACTCTCAACTATATTTCCTCTTAAAATTAAGAATGGCAGCATTATGGTTTACTTTCTGCAATATTGTTTTTTACTTATAAAGCCTTTTGTGGTCCAGTTCAGGTTATCTGAAGAACCATCTCACTCCAATGAAATTGGTCCACCCCACCCACACCGGCAGACGGGGCATGCTATGGATCCTGTCAGTCAAGGAATTCTGGCTGGTGGGGTCCAGAAAAAGAGCCTTTTCTGCCATGACTCCTGCCCTCTGGAACATTGTGGCCCATAAGGTGAGATCTACACCCAAAAGGGCCCTGAAGATCTGGCTCTGCCAACTGGCCTGAGGCCTCAATGGAGGCAAGTCATTCCGAAGGTGGTTAATGGACCCCACATTTCCTCACCTTGTGCATCTTGCTTCCCTTGCCCCCTCACCAACTTTGTTAATATTTAAATCAGTTTTAGTGTTAATATTCATTTTTCTAATGTTTTAATCTTCCATCTTGTTGCTTTTGTTTATTGTAAGCCACCTAAAGTCACTTTTAAGTGAGATGGGCATATACATTTAATAAAGAAATAAATATTCCTCAATTAGGTGTTCTGCATTCATTAGTATTAAATGAAGGAGGGCTGATTTATTTTGAGAGACATATCTTCTTTCTATGTTTCAAAAGATTATCAGCAAGTCTGAATTCCCAAGAAGGGCCAAATAAAGCTTATCTCCCCACTAATATCAAATTAAAGGCCATTTTCATTTCAGTTTTATGTACCAAACTCCCAACAACCATGCTTATTCTTTTTGTTTTCTTTCAGGATACCCTTCTTCCCTAGAGGGGTCCACTGTCCTGTCATCTGTTCTAGATTTTAATCTTTAATGTTTGCTCATGCATCTCTTAATTTCTCCTTTGTTCAAGTCATGCTGCTTTCCTTAGATCCTTACTCAACCTTCCTGGATCTAATGCCTTCCTTTATATGCTGAACAACTCAAGTTGGGGTTAGAAGAGTTAAATTCTAAACTTTTAGAAGGCATTGATGTGTGGGGGGAAATGGATATAACATCACAATCTCCTTTTATTCTCCTTATGTGGCATGTACTCTACTTGTGTGTTCATTTTATATATAAAGTACATATAGAGAAAATGATAGCTGCAAAGAATGTATTCAAAGAGAGCGAAGACAAGCTAAGATTAAAAGAGGAAAAGAAAATGTGGAGTGATGTTGATGGAAATAAAAAGAAAAAAGGAACATTTTGGAAGCAAATTAAAAAAAAACTAACAAGAAACTCCCAACAGAGTCAATGGAATGAAAAATAAAGAAGGGAATTATTTGAATGAAGTCAAAGTGAGAGAATTTTGGAGGAAGGATTTTAGAGATTTTGTGTTGGAATAGTAGCAATACAGTGTGTTACAGAACAGAATTGAAAACAAATGCTATGCATGTTAGTGCCTGAGGGAGAAAAGAGTGATGGAAGATTATTTAGTTATAACAACTTGTCAATTACTTTATTAGAACGCTGAAAAATGATAAAGCTGCAAATACAAAAGGTATAACTGGAAACAAATATAATATCGAAGTGGATTGCTTAGATACAATATGTTTACCATCTATATAAAGACTGCTCTCATGTTTGACACTTGGAAGAACTTACACTTTCTCTCAGAAAATGGCAACTCTATTGAGAAATATTGGAGGAGCTACCCAATTGTCTTCTCTATTCCACAAATCTCACAAGCATAAAATAGAAGGTTATATAAAGTTAAAAACTAAATAAATGTTTATTCTTGGAAAGGGTGAGCTTCAACATTTTCAAGATCTCCTCTGTACATATTGGTCAATCCATTCCCCATTTCAAACTCCTATCTCAGAGATATATGTCCTCCCCTTGTTTCTCAGCCTTCGAACTTGGAACAATTCCTTATGAAAATCATAATCTTTTGAGCATTATGAGCAATCTTTGCTTCCTGCCATTTAATTTGCATTTTTATTACTAGTTAGATGAGGAATTTGGAGAACAAGTGAGTCTGTTTCTTTATGCTACAGTATGTCTTTTCTTGTATCTCTACCTATGGCAGGTTATTTACTCATGTTACCGGCTTGAGTCAAGCCAGGGCAGAAAAATGATGGATGAGCTAAACATTGCCTTACAATAATGAAAGGTTCCTCTACTTAACCTGAATCTCTTGTAGCTTTTCTCTCCCATCATGTAAGATAAACTGAGAATTAAGATAAATGAAGACATGTTCGATGTCCATTTTGCTATGTTTCATGGAAGACTGCCACAGGGTTTGATTTATATGGCATAGAAGGTTGCAGATTGCTCACTAAAATATGATGACACAAACAGAGTCAAGGAAAATCCTGTAGAACTATGTAAGTTCTGATTCCTTGTCAGTGGTCTGGTCTTTATATTTTATTAGCAAAAGCCCACTGTGACTGAACATGAATTGGTAATTCACTTCAAAATGCCACTCCTATGTAGAAGAAACTGAATCGTGCTTAAACTAGTTGCTGCACAAACATTTGATTGGCTTTCATTCAATGCAATTCATGGCAAAAAAAATTAGAATATAATTTGCAACCCACTCACATTTGTATGGATTAATCTAAAATACATGAGATGTTAATTGAACCCAAGCTTTAAGTATAGAAGTACATCTTAACATCTAAAAATCAATAGATAGTTGCAATTTACACAAGTTATTTAGATGACGAGCAGAACTACAGTTCGTCTTCCATGCAACACTCCAAATCCTATTGCTGAAGTAAAGTGAAGTGGCTCCCCTTTTTTCTTCCTTAAGAAAATAACAGAAAACTGGAATGTGATGTGATTTGTTTCAGAAGCATTTAGGAATAACCTTTCCGAAATTTAGTTATATTTATTCAAGACAGAATGCATTTCTCTAGCAAAGTTGGAAGAGATGAAAGCAGAATTTATTATCATTCTCACTACTGAAATAATAGTTGTCCTTCCATTATCTGCTAAAATGCAGTTCAAAAAAGTGTCTGATCTTTTTAAATTAAATTATCATATGTATCTCATTGAGATATTAACCAACTCAGTAAAATAATGCATTGAAACGTATGTCCAGTCAATTATTACTAACCCACTATTGTGTAAGTATAATGTTGTTTTGCAAAACAACAATAGAAATTAGAATTTGAGCAGCAAACAATTTCAATCCCTGAGGAAGAAATGGCAAACTGAAGATCTCTCTTCAGTTTGCCAAGACAACCACAGTGAAATGAAGAGCTGGTGAAAAGATTAGCTTTTTGTAGTTCCTCTTCAGGGCGTAATAGGTCAATAGTTAAAGATGCTGAGTTTGTCAGCTGGACAGCTGGTAGTCCGGGTTTGAGTTCCCATCCTCGCCCCAGCTCCTGCCCACCTAGCATTTCGAAAGCATGCAGATGAGAGTAGATTAATAGGTACCACTTCGGTGGGAAGGTAAATGTGTTCTGTATGCCTTTGTGGTACAGCCATGCTGGTCACATGACTACGGAAATTGTCTTTAGACAACCCTGGCTCCCTCAGCCAAGAAATGGAAATGAACAACATGCCCCAGAGTCAGACACAACTGGTGGAAAACCTGCACCCTTTACCTTTAGCTCCTCTCCAGACATCAGGAGGTTTTGACATCATCCGGAAGTGCATCATGTAGTTGTTCTGTGCAAGGAGACTGCAAGACAGCAGTCTTTGGTAGATTTAGAGCAAAGGGAGGTGATGGAATATCTGTCATGCTCAAATCATGATCAATACCTTTCAAGACACAAGGTTTGCATACTTCTTTTTTCTAAATATTTTTAGAAATGGCTTGTTAACTGCTTTTTACTTATGAGGAACCTGTGGATTGAAGAATTTTAAAACACCAAGTGAGTTTCCTTAAAACTTTAGCAAAATAAGTTTTAAATACAAGTTTAAGGATTTTTGCTTTGGAATTAAACCTTGATTTTGGAAAAATTACATGGGAACTAAGAGGCCAAATGGATTTGAAATAAGATTTTGGAATTAATTTTAAAAATTGTTCTAGTAAAAAAAAAAGTTTTGAATTATCTTTTTTTTTAAAAAAAAAATGGTAGGATTCAGATATAAACCAAACATAAAAGTTAGTTCAACGTTCCAAAAAGTTATCTTCTAATTGTTTTTATATGAACTCTTTGATTAGATATAAGGGGAAATTTTCAATAATTTTGAATTCCTTCCTCTCCCCTAGACCCTATTTAAGTAAACTTTGTGAATATAAGTTTTCTTATTGCCTTAAAAAGACAGCCAGTGCAAAATTGTAAATGGTTTTTGAAAGATTTGGCAGTTACTTGGTGTAACTAGACACAAAACCCAAATGCATCAGATTAGCTAAAATGTCCTTCCTGATGTTACTCAGTAATTGGATGAGAATATATGAAAATGAAACCTGGCATTCCTGCGGTCACATGATTGTGATATGCAAACTTCCTTGACCAATTCCCAACACCAACGTCAATTGGGGAACCCAAATTCATTTCACATCCACATGATTTGTCTAAGAATCACGTGACTTACTTAATGACCATGGTGATTCACTTAATGACCATGGTAGATATGGTTATAACATAAGGTCTAGTGATGTAAAGACCACATCACTTAACAATTGAAATTTCAGTCCCAATTTTTGATAATAAATCAAGGACTACCTGTATAATGAATATACAACGTATTACTACAACCTCCCTCTGTGTCTGAAGAGTATTTTTTTAATCAGTGTGTGCTACCCGCTCCAACATATGCCAGTAAAACATGGATGCTAAACTCACAATTGATAGAAAAGCTACGAGTGACGCAAAGAGCCATACATGCTCAGCATTAAAGACAGGATAGAAATTCCTGCACGTGGATTAGAGAACAAACAAAAATATATGATCTTATCAAGAGAGCAAAAGAATTGCAACATAAATGGGCTGGTCACATAGCAAGAAGAAGTGATAGCAGGTGGACCAAGGCATTCCATGGATTCCACTTGATAAAAACCTTTCCACAAAAGAGACCTGAAACGAGATGGATCAATGTCATCAGCAAATATTGCAGGTCCAATTGGCAAAAGAAAGCTCAAGACCGTATGGATTGGAAACACGCGGAAGAGGCCTTCATCCTGCAGTGGATAGACAGTAGATAGGATGATGATGAGTAGTATTTGAGTACTGTACGTGGGTCAGTTTCTAAATAAAACTTGTCAAGTGGCTAATAGCTTATTTATGTCCTCCACCATGGAAAAGCAAGATAGTTTTTCACCTGCCCACAGCCCATGGGGCAGTTTAGTGGAGACTTGACCTTTCTGTCTGAGAAACAATTGCTGGGCACTAGTGCAATAAAGATAGAGAGACTGCAGTTCACTATGTGGTCCTTCCATCCCTGACTTCTTCTTCAGACAACATAGCTGGAACCTTTTTCTGAAACATCAACAAGAACAACAACAGTGAAATGAATGTGGGTGTTTTGGCTATTATTGGATACAGATTTGATGCCATTTCAGAAGATGGCTGAACCTGTGTTTCAAAACCATCTGGTTGACAATTGACATGGGACAGTTTCTTGCGGAAGTTGCAAATCTTTTTTCCCAATTCAACTATCCACCCTCCAACAACAACAACAACAACTGTTTCTCAAACTATTTTTAAATATGTGTGTAGGACTCTTCTCCAAATACACTAGAGCCACATTTAAAAGTAGATGACAGGTGCTGATGAGGCATGTGGTTGATTCACCACTTGGAGGATCAGATGCAAGCCCAGTCGAAGCAACCAGATTTCCAGCAAAATTGCCGAGAAAAACCATATCCATAAAACAAAAGGTCCAGATATCTTCACAGTAGCCAAAACCAGGATTTGTTGGAGCTCAGCAAATCCTGAATTTTGAGTATGTCATCAGTCCATGGCAATGTTATGTCAGAAGAAAATGAAAAATGCTACTTTAAAACTAATGCAGCTTAAACTGCCTCTTCTATAAGTTGAGGATGAGAGGAGGACAACACCATAAGGTCATAACATTTAAAACCATGTGCAGGGACATCAACGTGCTACGTTTTGAAGGATGTGGGAATGACTCCACCATACTCTGAAATTCTGTCTTTTGTTTTCATTAATTTTTTTCACTTTTATCTTTCATGTGCTTTCTCCTGAACTGTTTTGTCATTTCCTTTACAGGGCAATTCAGAGAAACAATAACGCTGTAGAATTATGCTGAAATCGTTCCTGGCTAATAAAAGTGAGGGGATGGTCTTGAGTGGCTATTTTAAATGGTTGAGTTTATGAGTGAGCCATTCTGCTAATGCAAATGGCTAATTTATTTTTACCACAAGGGCACAGTGACAGCGCTGTCAAGAAAAATTGTGAGACCTTAGATTACTCTACTGGCAATGTGTTCATTATTTTTACCTCTTTCATTTTGATGTAACTTTGACAACAATTATACAGCTCGAGGGAATTTTGAACCTATCAAACAGGTAGTCTGTATAATAATAAAAAAAACTGAGATGGGATACAGAACTGAAATAGCGATAAGGTTACTGAAAGTTCTGTTGTATATTTTTTAATAAGGCGTTTCTTATCTTTGACAATGACAGGTAAATGTGTCACAAATAGTAGCAGTTCAAGATGCCACATATGGATTCTTTTTTCTATATAAGAAGAGTAAATGAGTAGACACAAATGCACTAACAAAAAAATATATACCAGCTTCATGTAAAGAACCACGGTTATATATATTATGTTACTGGTTCTCCACATGCAATAAATATGCTTTAAGTAGCTCAATATCTCCTTGATACTACTCAGTTGTGGAGAAATTAAATTCCATGTCCGTCCTGAGCTCAGATAATAATGGGATATGGTGGAATGAAGTCTGGATTCTCAGGAGGGAGGGCTGCATTCCAGAGGGCAAAATTTAGAGAGTTTAGTCAGGAGAAAGAGGGTTAGGAAGACTCCTCTCAAGATCAACTTAAGACAGATGTTTTCCTTTTAGGATTAATGGATAAAATAATAAAAAGCTACAAATAATCAGGAGTCCAGTTCAAATGAATACAGGTTTATTGTAAGCTGTCTATAAAAATCTGAACTACTAACGGTCAAACCAAATTGGCAATAGATCAGAGTCAATGGAATTCAAGGTGGGGTGGATTTAGATCTCTTGTGGGTGCAAAATGACTTGAGACTGATGACACATTTGACCACTCCCTCTGCCTCAGCCTGGTCATCTCCTACATTAGTTCAATATGTGATTACTGTAGTGAAATTACTTTATGCAGATATAGAGAAAATTTGACGCCACCCACTATGGAGGAAGGGTTGGTAAAGTTGAAAGATTTTGCTGAAACGAATAAGTTAACTTCTTTGATGAAAGAAAAGACATTGCCTACATTTATTGCCGACAGGAAGTCTTTTGTGGACTTTTTGCATAGATATTTTAAAAAAATGACCTGGTGACTTTTGGTTTTGATTATTAAACAGGACAGATTATAGAAGGAAGAGTAGTACAATATAACTTTAGAGTCAAAATAGATCTGTACTTATAACTGTTTTGAAGAATATCAGAAGCTTTTTCATATCTTTCTTCTTTTCTATTTTTGTTCATTATTTGCACTGTTTGCTTTTTCTTTTATTCATTTCTCTTTCTCTCTCCCCTTTTTATATTAGTTTACATTAGTTTTTAATCTTCTTGTTTAAAAGTTTTATTACAAATCATACATTTTTTTAAAAAAAGGGCTAAAAAATAAACCCCAAGTAGGGTTTATCCAAATATCTTGAATTCTTACTCCATGTAACTGTTTTTATTGCTTAGTGGACAGTCTTTGTAAGGATATGTGTTGGAAGAGGAAAACTTGATGACAGATATAGTTTCTCTTCCACCACCAACCCCAGCCTGACATAGCAAGGGAGGGACTTAGAGAGAAGAAAGAAAGAATTTATACTGCTCAAGATGGTAAAGGAAAGAGGGGGAAAAAATCCATCTATTTCCAGGCTAAATCATTGCAGAGCACTGAATTAGCAATCAAGCTCATCATTTAATGTGTCCCAAACCAGCAATAAGTTATGTGCAACATGAAGTGACAAGCCAATGCAGCTGAAAAAAGTACAGCAGCAATAGAAGAGTGGAGCTAACACACACACACACACACGCACATTTATATACACACACATACACACTACACATCAGACAGCTAAGAAGAAAAATAGGTTTCTCAAAATAAAATCCCTTCTGATCTGAATGTCTTGTATTGTTTAGCAATATGAAAATCCAGTTCATATTGCCCAGGCACATAATTTGAAATTATACTTTTCAATATAGATTTGTTATTTTTATAAAATGTGTTTTTACCAATGCTTCTATATATAAACTGAAATGAGAAAATGTAGGAGACAAAAATTAATATACAATATGTGAAAAAAGGCTTAAATGATCATTTCTGGCAGATTTATTCCAAGCTGCATGCTCAAGTAGGCCCCAAACCAAAAATGTACAAAATCACAACTGTCTCCCATTTCTGCAATCTACAACATTTTCTGGATTACCACCCAGTGTTGTAATGTTTCTATTTCATTTCTACTTCTCTTTCTACAGTATAAACTACATCGGATTTTAAAATCAGCTAGCTAGCTAGGATTCTTGTCCACAGTTACTTAATTAATGTGCCTTATTACAGTTTATTATAAATCAATGAATTATTAATTTCATATTCCATCATAACAGGAAACATTTTATTTGAAATGTAATTTAAATTGTTAAACACTCTATATGGCTAACAGTATATTTTAAAATATATATGTAATCAAAAATGTAGTTTCCTTTTTAATTTGAAAATTGGAGATCTTCGTTCCATTATCAGACTGTTCTTAAAAGATTTCCCTGTCCTTAAATATTCAACTGAAATTTGCCTGGCTGCTTTCTGAGTATTACTTAGTATTAATGAGTATTACTTCAGATTTCAAATGAGAGCATGTTTGATAAAGTGGTTTAAAGGGGACAGAAAAGGAACAGAGAAATTCACATTCTAATCCCATCTTTGGCATAATCTCTCTCTCACACACACATAAAGTCCGAATCGTCGATGTGGCAATACTGGGAGATGCAAGAATCAGTGGTAAAGAGCTAGAAAAGACAACAAAACATCAAGATTTAGAAATAGAAATTGAAAAGCTTTGGAATAAGAAAGCAAGGACAATACCAATAACAATAGGCGCCTTG
>JANHFO010009669.1:74450-85235 GCA_032468095.1 Pareas carinatus | reverse complement strand
CACATGAACTGACTATTCTCTAACTAATTGACTCTCTCACTCTCTACTAGCAAGGTAAAGCTTGGAAGCACCCAAATTATCTGCAGCATTAAGTATACTTTCTTGGAACTGCATGCATTTGTATAGGCTGGCATTGTAAAATTTCACAGATCTTAAATGGCACTTTCCCCCAAAGCATTGGAATAATTGAATTTGACTGAAAGCACTCTTGCAATTAGACCTTCTATATTCTATTACATGGGGGGGGGGCGTGATGGTTGAGTGATTAAAGATGCTGAGCTTGTCAGTTGGAAAGAGAACAGCCCGAGTTTAAGATTCAAGTGCTGCACAACAGGGTGCGTTCCTGTTCCTTGCCTCAGCTCCTGCGCACCTTGCAGTTTGAATGCATGCAATTGCAAGTAGATAAATAGGTACCACTTCTATGGGAAGGTAACAGTGTTCCATGCGCCTTTGGCCTATAGCCACGTTTACCACATGACCACGGAAATGTCTTCAGACAGTGCTGGTTCTCCTGGCCAGGAAAAGGAGATCAGCATTGTCCCCTAAAATCAGACATGACTGGACAGGAAAACCTTTACCTTTACCTGATTCTATTACACTGGTCTACAAGGAGAACACCTCAGAAATGAAAGTAACTATATTTTACTAGAATTTGGTCACTAATAAAGGAAAATGTTGCTGTATGGTGTGTAGTTCTGACCAAGACAAATGTACCTTGTAATAAAAGAACAATAAATTGCAGTTAGGTAATAATCTTTAGTCTCAAAGTGAAGATAAATTTATACACTTCCATGTGGTATCGTTGTCGTTGTTCTACCGTACTTTGTTGAGCAGTTGCGATGAAATTCTCACAATCATCAGACACCTCCCTCTCTTGTAGGGAAATATACTCGCCTGTGTATAAATCTTCATTGTGAAATATCTTGAAAACTTTAGCCAATCAGCACCTTTATCATCCATTTTCTAATTCATCTAATCAAAATATGTAAGAATAGCACATTTTATCTCGGAGGTTGATAATTTCCCAAAATTTGTAGAACAGTGTTATACAGCATAATTAGACTCTATAGTTGAATATATGTCACATTGGGAGAGGTTCTCTGCGTCATTCCCAGGATTTTGAGAGTCCTCCTTCAACAATGACAGCGCTACTTTCTGATCAAAGACTAAGGAGGGGGGAATGACACACCCAGTGAATTTTGGGGGGAAGGGGTTGTCCATTTCCAATAGGGAAGCACTATAGCACTTTAGTGTAATCCTGTCCCTAATAAGACAGTGTAGAATAAATGGAAAGGAGATATGATGACTGAAAAAGTACTTTTGTTGTGACTTACTTTAGATCATTTGGGGCAGAAATCCTTGCTTAGTTAAATTCTGGGCTTCAAGTATGACAGAACGTCCTTATTTTCTGAATGCAAGTCAGGGTGACATAGCATCCTCTACAATTGGGATGAAGTCCATCTGAACACAGAGCTACTGTTCATAAGGTTGCCAATTACTGTTTTTTGAAGCATATAAAATAAACAGTGCTTTTATGCAAACAGTATTTATGGTCTTGCAGTTGCTTAGCAACCAGCACGTAGCAAGATAGAGAACACAAAGTAGAACAAATAAAGGGCTGCTTTTCGGAGAAAGAATCATAATTTTTTGCCATATTAAAGCTACGCTCATAATCCATCCCCATTCCTCATTTATCTTACATACAGCTATGAGTAACATAGGCTTTCCCCTGTTAGCTATAGAAAAGAAACAAGTTCCTATCACAAGTTGATTAGAACATGCCGTATTACATCGATCATAAGACGCCACCAACTACAAGACGTACAAGTTAGAAATAGAAATAGGTTTTCGTTTAAATGCAGTGTAGTGGGTGGAGGAGACAGAAGGGACCAGGAGGGATCGCCTCCCGGAGGGGTCTCCTCTCAAACTGGGATGGACAGCTGGGGCACTGTGCGTGTGGGACAGCCAGGCGGTGCGTGAACTAGCTGAGATAGGGGGAAAGGAAAGCCTCTCAGCTGAAAGGGCTTTCCTTTCTCCCTCTCAGCTGGTCCGCGAGACATGAGTGCATCACTTGTTCACATGCGGATCAGCTGAGAGGCTTTCCTTTCAGCTAGTTCGTGCATTGCCCGAGTGTCCCTGCCCCAGCTGTCCACCCCAGCTTGGGAGGAGACCCTTCCAGGAGGAGACCTCTCTGGTTCTCTTTCATCTCCTTCCCCCCCTACAGTAGCATCAAGTGAATTCTTTCACTATATTCACCATCGAATATAAGATGCACCATGAATACAGAGACACCAAAATACAAAAAAACCCCTGCATCTTATAATCAATGTAATATGGTACTTCAACATGTTCAAACAGCATATTACTTTAAAGCTTTACTTTAAAGATCTGACACTAGTGCAAACAATTGAACTGTACTACACTCTTCTCACAATAAGCTCATTTTAAATTTAACTCTCTGCATGAGTAATTTGCATTGCGATAAATTATCTATTAGAACCAATAGAAATATCTGGCTATATACTGCAGATGGAGAACACTGATTTCAGATTAGTGCATGAGAGTATGTTGTTAGAGTGTAAGATCTATTTTAATCATTTTTTTAAAAAAATTAAAGGATACCATTTTGAAAGCACAAAACACAGTACATAAAATGCAAGAAAATTAAATCTTTGCAAAAATGTTATGTCAATCTATCACATTTAATCTTCTGAAGCTTGCTGAGTTTTTAAAAAATGCTGTATACAAGAATTTAATTCAGACAATCTAGTCATAAATTAATCCATTTTAGATTTGTTCCAGGCATATCTATGTTGTCAATTTGTGTACTGAACTAGTATTCTCTATCCAGTATAACAGAATAGCAATGCATAGGGATGGACAAGAAATAAGGATGTTCTAAGTAAAGTTGCCTTCCGCAATTGATTTGTGATCCTTTTCTTAATGCTAGTGGAATCATCATCATCATCATCATCATCATCATCATCATCATCATCATCATCATCATCATCATCATCATCATCATCATCATCTCCATTGCATAGTGCCTACTTTGCTAACCAGACAGAGGAATGTCTTGAACCAACCAATCATGAGAATAAGCAAATAAAGTATTTGGTTAATATATTTCTGTCATCATCTCCTACTATGCTTTTTTTATCCAGATAGAGACATGGTTTTACTGCCTAAAGGGACAATAATTTAAAAATCAAGTATCTATGCAAGACTCTAGTTGCTTTCAATTCTCTTATAACTGCCTCCATTCTTGTTCAAAGTTATATTGTAAATTACTCTTGGCTGAAGAATTGGTGAGATCAATTCCATTGGTGAAAGTAGGGAGCAGTGACATCGACATAGGTTATGAATTCTTTTGTTTGAAATCTACACTGATTTTCTTACTTAAACTGTCTTCTACTTGTATAACTTTGAACATTTTCCAAAATAAGGACTGCAAATGTTGCAGATTTCCCAGAGTTTACTAAAACCCAAAACATAGCAGTGTCTACGTCTTCTTATATCTGAGACTCTCACTCTCCTTCAAACACTTAATTATTTCTATTTTAATAGTTACAATATGTCTATTGAATGTGTTTCCCAGATAGAAAACAATTTCTTAAGACTCAAGGCTTTGATCGTAACTAATATTGTAATTGATAACTGGAATCCTACAATATGCACCACGTAACCTTTTTTTTAGAAACACATGGATAAATTAGGATGCTTGTACTGACTGATGCCAGGATTGAAAACCTCTGAAAATGTTAAATTTTTGAATATTTTCAACTATCAACACACTCAACATGCCAACATCCTTCCCCGATGCCAAATATCAGTAGTGGTTCCAAATTTCTTAAATCCACCTAAATCAAACTGGTCTTTTTAGGGTTTTTTTTCCCTATTTGTAATGGATACATGGAAAGAATAGATAATATACTCTCTGCTATGAAATTCTGCACATGATATGGCATTGGATCTCCAGCCGACCATTCTAAATGCCATACAAATGTGTGCATTTTTCAGATATGTTTTCTCTCCATATCTTTTCATGAATTCCAGAAGTAATAAGACTACACTGCTCATAACTGCTTTGTTAGACTAATCTTCCAGTAGTAAAATATGATCCCTGCTCAAGAACCAAAAGAAGCAGCGTCTATTCTTAGCACTGTAACATGGAAAATGGACATCAGCTGGACATTAAATTGATCTCAAATTGAGATTAATGTATGGCAATAAGGCAGTGCTGAACACCCCTCAAGCTAAATTGAAACAAATTCTTTGCTATGCATATGGCAGAAACAGATCCTTTATTGTCAATTTGAAGTTGTCAGTATGTTTGCCGGTTGGCCAAGAGCGGCTGGCTTTCTGACAAGCAGCCATGCAATCTAATCAGGAAATGACCTGGCTAAGGACGTTGGATACATGATGGAATGTATTTATAATCAGTTATTGGAATGTTCTGGACTGAATCCACATTTTTAGCTGGAGCATCAATAAAAACAATACAACTTTCTTACTCTGAATTTGCCAATAGGGACCAGAATCAAGAAAAATCACATGACCCTTCGGGAATGTATTTTAGGAGATGGCGGAGCGGAGGGGAGGGGCAACAATACTTTGAGGACTTATTGGTTTCAGTTTAGTAAAGTCTTGAAATAATTGAAAAGTTTTTGCTGTCAGTATGGTACTAAATCAATGAAGAATAATACAGAATAGTATTCTGTACAGAACAATACAGAATAATAATACTAAAATTATTAACATTATTAAAATAATAATAAAATAATAATATTAATGAAACAATAATACTAAAATTATGAAAACTAAATGCCATGGAATGAATTCTCTTCTTCAATGCAGCCTCCACCTTCTGTTCACAACAGTGTTTCTGTCTTCCATGGTTTTGTGTTCTGATTTGTTATGGTCACACCTTTTTTTTATGAAACGTACATTGGATAGAAGCAGGAAGCCATTACTGCCAGTCTTTTCTATTGCAATGTTTCTCAAAATTGGGCTCTCTAGAATAGGTGGACTTCAACTCCCAGAATTCTCCTGCCAGCCTTGCTGACAGAAGAATTCTGGGACTTGTGAGGTCCACACATCTCAAAGAGCCCAAAGTTGAGAATCAATGCTCTGTTGTGTTCTGTTGGTCTGTTTCTCCTAGCAGGAGGAGACATTTCTTCAAGCACTCAGAGGCACCAAGGTATGAAGGGAGCCCCACCCAACTTTGCAGTGAGGAAAGGCATGAGTTAACACAGTATGGGAGTGACCCCTGGAACTCATAGGTATGCAGTCAAGGTGGTTTTAAAAAATGTGTTTCCCCCTCCCACATGATCTGCATTCACAACCAAACCATTGAGATCCCACCCCCATCCCCAGTGCCTTTACAAGGAAACTTTCACACGGAGCTATACTGATCCCTAGTGGTGACAAAGGCAGGAATCAGTCAAGCACCAGTAGCCCAGTCAAGTACATTGCTGATGTTCACTGACCATAACCTGGGGATAGCCTAGCTTGCACAGAGTAGGGAGAGATAAATTGTAAGAAAGTCAATCAGATGACTTTATCAGCAGCAACCCAGTGTCGAGATGTAATTTAGGCTGTGTCTGTCTTTTTCTTTGTCAGTCTTTGAAATGTAGTAGACCAGAACAATGTAGTAGACCAGCTGTGGTTCTGTTTTTGCTCAGGACTGATCAGCAAACTGCTAATGCTTTGTTGGATCCCAGTGCACACTGCATCTATATGTGTGCTGATCAATTTGTGCTGTATCTACAAAGTGATTTGGTTGCTTTAGGTGAGCCAGGTTTAGGCCACAACAGTTGGTTCTATGATTTGGATGAGAGGGGAGCCTGCGAAAATCTTGCAGAGCATTCCTGTCCCTTTGCATGCTTGTGGGATTCTGCTCCTTTCCTTTCCCCCTCTGATCCTGAACCTGCTTGAGGATGGACTTGGGAAACTATTCCTTTTTTTAAAGTTATTTTTATTGGCTTTCAGTCTGCCAATACAATCATCATTATCAGACATTTTACCTAGTATATAGCATATAACTTCATCTTCCATATACATTCACAATTATCACCCCTGTACATTCTCGTTTTATTCTATTTTTACTATACATTCTTCACATCTCTATTTACTTTATTGTTGCGTCTTTGTTTATTTATATATTCCTAAATTAACTACGGTTTCAAGTTATTTATCTATCAGCATCCCTTTCGTGACCTGCCTTCTGTTAGGTCTCCCCATTTAGAAATATATGGTTGAATTGATTACATACCATACAAGACTGCAATTATCTCATTTTCTCGCTCTTTCTATCTACTGACTGTTTCCCATGTAAATTTTTCTACGTATTGCTTATTTATTCATTCCCTACTTTGACTGTTCATTTCCTTGCTTTCTTTCTTGCGTTTCTCCCTCACATGACTTTCTTCAGCTTTCTTATTATTCCTCTAGTACTGTCTTTCTTTTCCTTTACTATACTTTCCCCTTTACCTTTCTGCTATACTTTCTTTGTTACCTTCTTTCTCTCCTCTCTGACCTATCCTTACCCATTCCCCCTTTCCCTGCCCTTTCTCTCCTTGTTTTGTTTCTCTTTTTCCTTTCTCTCATTTCTTCCTTTCTCTCACCCCTTTTCCCTTTCAGGAGACCTTCCTTAGTACCTTTCCTTTCCCTTCTTATCTTTTCTCGTACCCTCCTTTCTTCCTATCTTCCAGGTTTAGTTAGCTGAATCTCTGTGGCACTTGGGAAACTATTCATTTGTCCTGGGAATTGTTTCTGGCTACTGGTTGGTTGATGCACTTGAAAGGCACTGCTTTCAATGAAGGAGAATATTTGTAGCTTAGGGTTGAAATGAGGGGTCCTTGGTACTCTCTGAGCTCAGTTCTTTTCTTGAAGTTGTTTCATCACCCAAATTATCTGATCTGAAGGCACAATGAGAATAGGATCATCCCAAGGAATCCAAAATCCATTCGCCGAAACCATTGCAAAAGTTTGTAAGTGTTAATTAAAGCCAATACACTTCCCTATGCTTCGATTCCAGTGGGACTTTCATTGCATTTTAACATAATTGAAAAATCCCAGAGCAACGGTACATGAATGGAATATGTGAATAACCGCAGTGATAGTTAATTGACTGGGGATTACACATTCAAGGCCCAACTGTCTGAAATAGTCATGAGTAAAGTAAAAGTCTATTGCCAATTAAATGGATTGCCTTACTATTTTTGGAGAGCTGTCTCCTAAAATTTTAATCTCCAATAGAGATACTGGTTATGCAGTATTAATGTGTTAGTTTTTACAGGACTATCAAAAGGAAACAGCTGGTAAATGAGGTCAATAATTTTAGTATCATTATTTAGGACTCTTGGTGTGCGTGTTCTGGAGTTCAGATAAGTGTAGAGCTGTGGTCTGGCTTCTTCTGTTTTCCTTCTGCTTTTAGACTGAGCAGCTGCCTTCTACAGCTTTCTTCTATTAAGTTCATGCCCCACAAAATGTAGTAAAACTACAAAAGGCATCTTAATTTTGAGCACAACCAATGCATTGCTAACAGGAACTTTTTAGTTTATGCATTTATATCCTGCTTTTATTATTTTTACAAGTAGCAATAGCAGATAGACTTATACACCGCTTCACAGTGCTTTATAGCCCTCTCTAAGCGGTTTCCAGAAATCAGCATATTGCCCCTAATAATCTGGGTCCTCATTTGACCGACCTCAGAAGGATCGAAGGCTGAGTCAACCTTGAACTAGTGGGACTCGAACTGTTGAACTTACTGGCAACCGACTGTTAACAGAAGTAGGATGCAGTATAGCACTCTAACCGCTGCACCACTATAGTTCTTAACTCAAGATGGTAAACATATCCAACATACCTTCCTCCTATTTTCCCCACACCAACAATCCTGTAGAGTAGGTTGGACTGAGAAAGAGTGATTGGCTGAAAGTCACCCAGTCGGCTTTCATGACTAAGGTGGGACTAGAATTCCCAGTCTCCTTGTGATTGGCCCAAAGTCACCCAGTGGAGTTAAATGCCTTAAGGCAGGACTAGAACTCATGGTCTTCTCTTGATTTCTAGCCTGGTGCCTTAACCACTAGGCAAAACTGACTTTCTGCTAAAATGGTATAATACTATGAAGATCCATATTATACTAGACTATCTGTTAATTTTTTTCTGGCACATTATTTTTTTCCTTTATTTTCTGCCCTTCTAAACTATCCTTTACTTCCCTTTGTTTAAAAAAAATATGAGTATCGGAGAAAGGATGGAAATACAAAAACATAATTAATATTTTCTGTGCTTTCGTCATCCAAAAAGACCTCATCCTCACATGAAACAGATGATGAAAAATGACAAGATGACAATAAGTACTGCATTGCTAATCCAAACAAGTTTCAAATAGCATTTCTAAATCTAGTATCCTCCAGATGTTAGCTATAAAAACTAGAGACAAAGTGCTGTGTACATTTTAAGAATGCTGAGTAAGAAATATTTCAGTCTGCGTCTTAACACAGCTTCTCAATTTTATTCCTTAAAAGCCTGGGCTTCCTTAGTACCCCTACCAAAAAAAGAGACAACAGGGCTTTAAGCAATCTAACTCATAAAGTTAATGCAAATCTTTTCAGGCTGCAAGGGAGCCTTTTAATTAAACTTTTTTCTGCTGTTTTAGTGTCTGCTGCCTAGTGGCTATCTTCATTGTTCAATTTACCGTTTCACTGTATGTTAGATATGCTTGAGCCATTTGCAGGATTTATTTCATGCTTCCATTTTTAATTTAAAAGTTTTAGGTACTGTTTACTTTTAAAATGTTGGGAAAGTGACCGTGTGGAATGTTTTCAAGAGCAGCATAGCCATTTTAAAATAAATATACAATTACATAGACAATGTGTTCCTGGTAAGCTATGGGTGAGGGTTATCTGGGACTGACTAACTCAAGGAACAGTTCTTAAGACAATGATTCTGGAAGATCTAATCCACAACTGAGAGTTTCTGAGAGCCTGCATAAGGACATAACCAAGCTAGTCCTAAATTTAAATGAACCTCTAATATCAGCATTCATTCACGAACAGATTTCTATTTCATGCTATATGATTTATCCCCATATAGTAAGAGATTGCTATAACAATTTTAAGTTGTAAGTTGCAAGTCTCTTATTTGAAGACTTATCTCTTTTACAGTATGTCACCAGAATTACCTGGCTCCCTGCTACGTGACAACAGCCCTGCCCGAGCTACTCGATGTCATCGTCGAGGTGGCATTGGAGACTCCCAGACTTTTAGTCATGGGAGACTTCAACTTGCCATCGGTAGGCGGAGCATCGGAGGTGGCTCGGAAGTTCATGGCTACCATGATGGCCATGGACCTGAACCAAGTAATTCAGGGACCCACACACTCGAGGGGACACATGCTGGATCTAGTTTTTGCCTCTGAACTCAGTTAAATGATCTGAGTTTGGGGGATATAGTGGTTGAGCCCTTGTCATAGTCAGATCATTTTCTCCTTCGTTTGAGCTTACGTACCACCACTCCCTATAGCAGGGAGGCAGAACAGACCAAGTGGTTCCACCCCAGGCTCCTGATGGACCTGGATAGGTTTCAGATGGAGCTTGGGCTTTTTCCTGAAGCCTTGTCCCACGGCTTGGCCGAGGTGCTCGTGGCCACCTGGAATAGGTCGGCAGGTGATGCTTTTGATCGGGTTGTGCCTTTGCGGCCTCTGACCTGGCGCTGACTCACCCCGGCCCCTTGGTTTTCTAAGGAGCTGAGGGAGATGAAGCACCGGAAAAGATGCATAGAGATTAGTTGGAGGGCCAGTTGCTCTGAACCTGACTGATCTTCTCTTGGGATTTATATTAAGGCCTATCTGGGCGCGATCAGAGTGGCTAAGAATAATTACTTCTCCACTCTGATCATGTCCACGGATAACCGCCCTGCTGCACTCTTTGGGGTGGCCCGCTCTCTCCTTCATTTGGAGAGGCGAGACGACCCCTTGCAGGGTTCGGCGGAGAAGTTTAGAAGTTATTTCCAGGAGAAGATCGCGCAGATCCAGGATGGCTTGGACTCTGACAGGGTTAGTCCGGGCGGAGTGACAGATGCGGGTCTTCAGAATATTGTTTGGGATGAGTTTGAGACTGTGGCCCCCGATGACATGGACAAGATCCTGGGGAGACTTAGGGCAACCACATGTTTACTGGACCCGTGTCCCTCCTGGTTGGTGCTGGCCTCCCAGGATGTGACACGAGGCTGAATCCAGGGTATTGTAAATGCTTCCTTGGGCGAAGGTGTCATTCCGACCGCCTTGAAGGAGGCGATGGTATGGCCCCTTCTCAAGAAGCCTTCATTGGATCCAGATGTTTTAAGTAATTATCGTCCTATCTCCAACCTTCCCTTTGTGGCGAAGGTTGTTGAGAGTGTGGTTGCTCGACATCTTCCCCAGTACCTGGATGAAACTGTCTATCTGGATCTGCTCCAGTCCAGCTTCAGGCCTGGGTACAGCATGGAGACGGCATTGATCGTGTTGGTGGATGATCTCTGGAGGGCTCGGGATAAGGGTTGTTCCTCTATCCTGGTACTATTAGACCTCTCAGCGGCTTTTGATACCATCAACCATGGTATCATGCTGCGCCGGTTGGGGGGGATGAGAGTGGGAGGCACTGTTTTTCAGTGGTTCTCCTCCTACCTATCTGACCGGTCACAGACAGTGTTGACAGGAGGGCAGATGTCGACCCCATGGGGCCTCACTTGTGGAGTGCCGCAGGAGTCGGTCCTCTCGCCTCTCCTGTTCAACATTTAT
>JANHFO010009669.1:42772-61602 GCA_032468095.1 Pareas carinatus | reverse complement strand
ACTGGCTGCAGCTAGAAACCTCTCTCTCCAGCCAGCTGATAAGCCCCCAGCTCACTCTCCTCTCAGTCATAAGGCCAATGGCAATCAGATGTTGGTTCCGGACTAAGATGTCTGGCCTGGTCCTTGCCTCGGCGTTCTCAGCACGCCGGTCGCCATACCCAGCAAAGATGGAAAAGGGGGAGGGGAAGCCAAAAGCCTGGAAGACGCCAAAAGATAGATGCCACAAGTGCTGAGGAAGAACAACCCGGCGAACAACCCGGAAAACCTGGAACACCCAGCTGCCAGGATGCAGGCTGCCAGGCTGTAGGCTGCCAGGCTGTAGTCTTCATGTGTGACGGCCATCCGCACTCTCCCACAGCGCTGCCACCACCGGTGCCAAGCCAGCCGCCGGTGCCAACTTGTAAGGAGGCAATATCTTCAGTTGAAATCCATTCTATTTTGTAGATCTACCCTTCAAACTTTCATTCCTTCTTTTTCAAACCAATTACATACGTGTAAGTGTTTGTATATATCAACTTGCAGTATACATGTCTAATTGTGATCCATTTCTCTGAGAAGGCCATACTTGAAATAAACTGAAAGAGCATTGCTATACTAGCAATTTATAGCATCAGCCAGCTGTTGATACAATAATAAATCACTAATGAAGACAGGCTTTATATCGTCACAGAGATGTCTGGGTGATGTTGTAAATCACAAGGGAGAAAAATGCTCAAAGTATAAGCTTAGTAGCTCTGAGCAAGTCTTTTCTTTTTGATTATGACAGGCCAGGGATAAGAGAACATTTGCCAGTTCATAGTTCCTAGAAACAGACCCAATTTGCATTTCCTAAACCAAGATAAATCTTGGAATGCAATTATGTACTAATACATTATTTAAAAAAAACTAATGCAGTGATGTTTAGAGTTCAAAATAGAAAAGCACGCAGAATGCATGTTTCAGAAGATAACTTGGAAACGATGCATGCATCAGAGGAAATTGTTTGCAAAGATCCATCTAATTAGAAAAAGTAATTTGAGTCCAGTGACTATGGAATCAAATTAGACAGTGTGTCAATCCTTTTTGCAGATATTTCTTAATAAGCCCTGGAACCTGTAACTTTCTATTGTTCTAATGTTTCACCAGCAACTGTGACTGACATCTTCAGAGGCAAAGTCTGTTTCTTTGTGAATGAACTTAAATCAGTATATTTAATTGTACTCATTTGGTTATTTTTAAATCTTTGCAATATGTTTAATTGCTTACGTGTCATGATATACAGAAAGGAATAGATTTAATAATAAAATGTTATACAAAATGGAACATCCTATGTATTTGTGTGGAAAACTGCCCTGCAAAATTTCAAGCAGTATGAAAAAATACAAATAATTGTGCTTATGTTTGCGCACTGAGGTTTGTTCATCTTAAAATGAAAACTTTATGAATTCCTACTCTATGGAGAAAAACAGTTTTGAAGCTTCAAATAAATGGTGCTGAAGTCAGAAAACAATGGTGTTTGTGGGAAGCGGTAAATGCCCTTGACATTCATAAAATACTATGTGTGCTATTGTGCCTTCCTTTTATGACTTTATCATACCCTTCCTAAGATATTCAACTTCACAAAGTACATCTACCAGGTGGGCTTTATAGAGCTATTAAAAACATGATCATGGTGTACTTTATCTATTTATTCTTCTGCCAACATAGTTTCAATATTGTGCTCTTATTTGAAAACGTTATACTTTAGACTGTAAGTGGATTTTGTCCAGTCCTAATTCATCTAGAATATAAACTCGGATACAAGTCAGGGTCAGTTCATAAATGAGGAAGAAATATAACTTTAAAAATATTATTTTCTGTTCTCTTTTGTTTTCTTTCAGGAAATTCGCAAAGAGTCCTACATGTTCAAAAAGGATAAAAAGACTTAAGAAGGCCCATTCTGACAATTACTTTATATTACTTGTTTAGAGCTTATTTGCAAAGCTAAATAGCAATGACAATTCACTGTATAATTATATATTTTGTTCTAAATCGCTGCCTAAATGAAAAAAGGTAAAAAAATAGGAAACAATCACTGTCACATCATAAAGATTTATCATTTAAAATTCATTTAAAATTCAACAGTGGCCCCAACATGCTACTTAGAAGAAGAGAGTAAATATGTATGATAGAAAGAACAGGACAGTTCTTAAACACTACAGCGATATTAATAATGAGAAATCAAAAATATATAGATAGTCCTCCCACAGTTGAGTCCAAAATTTCCATTGTAAGATAGTTGTTAAGTGAATTTTGTCTCATTTTATGACCTTTCTCGCCCCAGTTTTTAAGTTAATCATGCAGTTGTTAAATGAATCAGGTTTTTCCCATTGACTTTGCTTGCTGGAAGGTTACAAATGTTGATCGCATGATCCCAGAATGGTGCAAACTTCATAAATATATGCCAGTTGCCAAGTGCCCAAATTTTTATGATGTAATCACAGCAATGCTGCAATGGTTGCAAGTGTGAAAAACAGTTATAAATCACCTTTTTCCCCAGTGCTGCAGTAACTTTGAACAATCACTAAGTGAATGGTTGTAAGTCGAGGACTACCCACATTTGAAAAAAACTAAAACCCTGGTCCAGCATGTTCATCCCAAACCTTTTTCTTCATTACCCAAAACTGCTTATCAGAAATCTTTTTTTACCCAATGTAGGTAAAATACTTCAAGTCGGTTATAATGATCCTGTCTCTGATAAGGGGTGGTGTGTCATTACCCAAATAAAAACCTAATATGGAGTAATTTACCCAGGTTTGGAAAGCATTGGGTTAGCCAGATGTGCTGATTTCAGACTTTGTTCCAATTTGTTTCACTTCATATACACAATTTCAATTTTGATCTCCAGATGATCCCCCGCTACTATATTACGAGAAAGCAAAGCAAACCTGCTTTTATTGCCTTGAATTTCAGATAAATTAATGGGGTACTTCAGCTATCAAGTACAGATAGTACTGGACTTATGGCCACAATTGAGCCCAAAATTTTTGTTGTTACGTGAGACATTTGTTAAGTGAATTTTGCCTCATTTTACAACCTATCTTACCACTGTTGTTAAGTGAATCACTGTCTTTGCTAAGCTAGCAACACGGCTGTTAAGGGAATCTGGCTTCCCCATTGATTTTGCCTGTCAAAAGGCGTCAAAAGGTGATCACATGACCTTGGGGGCACAGCAACGGACGTAAGTGTGAACCAGTTGCCAAGCATCTGAGTTTTGATCAGGTGATCAGGGGTCATAAGTGTGTACAAAGGTCATAAGTATGAAAAATGGTCATAAGTCACTTTTTTCGGTGCTGTTGTAATTATTATTTCATTATAAAAACTAACTATTAAATTTAACACTCATAACATACAAATTATACAAACATACAACAATCTATATACAACTTATATACGAAAACAAACTTATATACATTATATACATGTGTATACATTTTTTGACTCCTTCGTTAGGTGACCGTGGTTTCAATTCTCCCAATCGATTATCCCATAGCTCTTCCCATTAGTTCATTGTTTGATTGGATAATGGACCGTATGATATAAAGACCTTATGAGACTATGGTTAACTTCCCTCCTTTCCCTTTAGGGTTCTCTTTACTTGTAAGTTAACACATGTCACACAGACTAGAAACCGTATCATTACAAGGCATTTACATTTTTTACACTATTTTGATTACTTGATAGATCTTGCATATCCTTCCTTATTCATTTTCTGTACCATTTCCTTATGTATTTCTGTTTTCCCTTTGGTTTTGAACTGTGGTTTCAAGTTTTTCAATCATCGACCTATTTGTGTAACTCAGTGCTGTTGTAATTTTGAACAATCACTAAATGAACCGTAGTAAGTTGAGGACTACATGTACTCAATGACTATAAAAATATACGACTACGGTTATTCTACTTTAAAGATCAGTTATTGGATGGATCATGTCAAGCTTACTATTTAGGTGAATGTAATGGACAAAATTAAAAAATAATAAGAAAGACCTTTGATCCTGAGGCTTTTCAACTTTAGTTTTACAGATTCCAACTGCCCATAGTTTTGATGCAAATCATGGTATGCCTGATGGTTAGAGAATCCCAACCCCCTGAAAAAGCTATGCTCATAGTTAACTGAAAATCATAATTCTTCTGGTGCATAAATCATTGCATCTGAAGAATTCAGTGGTTTATAAGTTTTAAATCAATATTTGCAGATAAAATTCTGGGGGGGAAATCCCACTTTCATTAATTAAAATACATCAGAATCCCTCCCCGCCAATGCTCAAGTCTCCATTAGTCTTCATTGCATTCTTCTACTTTATAGCACCTAGCTTTCAATTTGTTACTAATCTAGGCACATTTTTAATAAGACAGAGATTAATGAAAAGTACTGTGGCGTTTCTGGCTAACTAAATAGATTATGAGCTGTCTCTGTCTTTTTTAAAAACGACTGCAAAGGATTTTCCCTACTTCAAAAGATGTTGATGAAAGATGCTACTGCTTAACGAAAATTCAAACATAGAAGAGAGATTTGGAGCAGCTTTACTTAAAGTTTGCAAATTACACGATTAAATTACACGATTAAATACCTATCCTGACATTTGTACTAGAGAAACCTGAACACGAAAGACTTCGTTGTAAGCAAGGTAAAGAATAAAAGAGCAGTATGATTTATCTCTCTTCTACTACAACTTGTATTTATTTAGTGACTGATGGATGGTGATGATGCAAAATCTCTTCTAAACTATTATATGTTAAGCATAAATGAATAGAAAATATAATTCCAAAGATAAAAAGCATCTGCAAGGGATTTTAAAAGGGTCTACAAGCAGTCTCTTGATTATACTGACAAGCTGTCATCAATGGCAATAAAACATGCAAAATTGCATTAGTGAGAGTGTAGATTATTTTCTTCCACCTTTGTGGTATCAATGAAAGGATGGGATATGGGATACAGTGGGATTTAACCAATCTGAAAATAATTATTTTGGGCTGATATTTTTAACCTGCAAAATAACAGTGGTGTGGTGATTGATTGATGAGTGAGTGTGTAAAAACCGATCTTGTTTGCCTCATGAATACAGAAATCATGGTAATAGATCCAGGTGTATTGTGCATCCATATTCATAGCAGCACTGCATAGTGTATCACTCATGGCTGAGGGACTTAACAGGGTAGCTGAAAAGCCAAACCAAAAGGCCTCCATGGCTTTCCCTGGGAATCCAGACTTATAAGTCTGATGGCAACAACTGAGAAATGTGGGACCCTTGCTGCTTGATTGATTGTTTTCTTGCAGGCACTTCATTAGTCACCTAGGTAATATCATCAATGCCCTGCGTCAGGTTCAGAGAGCATCAAGGTTTCCACAGTCCCACCCTGAGCTACAAATGTTCTCTATTGGAACTGAGGAATGACATTGACAAGGCCCAATCCTCCACCTTGTTATAAATTGCAAGAGGGGTATCATCATTATCACCAGCCGTCTCTTACTTAAAAAATGGGAAAGTTAATATTTTTAAAGTTCTAATTTTAAAGAAATTAAAACAAATGAAATGTGCTTGAGCAGGAGGTTGGACTAGAAGACCTCCATGGTTTCTTCCAACTCTGTTGTTCTGTTAAAAACAGATAATTAAGTAGTTGTACTCTCAGAAGTCCAAAAGCTTTTTTTAAAAATGCATGAATAATAGTAAGGGGAATTTAGGCACATGTTGGAAGAAACCATAGAACCTGTAGATTTAAATGTGGCTCTTAGGGAGTATAGAATGTCACATGCCATTCTATTGTTATGCAAAAGAACTGAATGATGCAATTGGTGTCATTTGCACAGTGATATCCTGATGTGCATGAAATCTTTTAACACTTGATTCAAATGCCTGTACACCTAGACAGCCCTAAAAAACAGCTGAAGCTCTAACAGATGGATCGCTGTAAGGAAACTAGATCAAATCAGAATTGCTCATAAAATAATTGCATTTATTAGAGGTGAAAAGAATTTAAATAATACATTCTCAAAATCTAAAATGAAGAATTTCAGACTTCACCTAATATGCATTAATTTCTAGTTACAGTTGTAATTGTGCTTCCCGCTCCCTATACTTCTATACTATTTCATCTATCTTTCTGTTTTTAAAAAAAAACACGGAAAAAGGAGAAATCTACCAAACACAATTGTTTTACATTGCTCTGTCTTCAGGTCATGAAGAAAACCACGGCATTCTTCAATTCCATCAGCCAAACTCTTGGGGCCTTCAACTGCAACCACTTGGGAATAACATGCGCAAGTCCTGCGCCCATCAGCAAGGATAAAAGGAAGATTAGCGAGCAAGAGCCATTGTCAGGCATATCACTTTGCCTGCAGTGGCATGATAGTAATAAAAAGGTAATTGTGATGATTAAAGGCCTTCTTTCACTAGGGAGAAATGTTAGGCAAAGGTCACAAAATAAAGTAGAGAAGTTATGACACCCACAGGAATCCGCTTGAACGCAAGTTAGCATTCCGTATCTCTCTTGGACTTGCCTTAGTTCCTTTGATTTGTTGGAAAAGAATAATTGGTTAATTCATTGGATTCTGCCCTGAGATGGGTGACACAGAGCAGATAAGAAATACTTTAAACATAAATCATTCATTTTAAATATAACAAGAAATAAATATTTATGCAAAACCTTTAAGGGACCACAGGTGTTGAGGAGTGAATGCTTAATTATGTAAATTAGGGAGAGAGCACTTTGACTCATCTGCTCATGAAAAGCGGCAATCTAAACTGTCAAATTTGCTCAAGACCTCATTTCTAGGAATGTTATGTCACGCTATGTCTATCACTAAAATCATAAATAAATGTGCCATTTCTAAAATGTAAACATGAAACATAGCCATCTTGGTTTATTTTCAATGAAATACTTTGATTACAAAGTTGAAAGGTACTGTGATTTTTTAAATTTGATGTACAGATTAAATGATTAAAATTAATTGATATATATATTTATTGCCCCTAATACCAAGGAAATAATTTTACTTTTTGCAGGCAGATCATACAAGTAGATTTATGACTGGAACAGCCTGAATATCACACATAAAAATAAATTCAGATATGTGAAGGCACAGACTGTTAGTTGATAAGAACAAAAAACATCTATTAAAAATTCAAATTGTCAGCAGTTGTTTAATTAGATAAATGGATATTACACTATTTTCTCATGATCAATTGAAGCCTGCTGTGCATGAAAATGGCTGCCAACTGGAGGTCATTTTTAATGGTTCATGATGATGCCGATTCTGTTTTGGGAATGACTTACATCTGGCAACTTGCCCTAGGGACTCTTTCCACATCACCTCAGACTTAACCTACTTAGTCACAACATACAGTGACAGGGCTCATGACTCCATTTGTAACCAATGTTTTCTTAAGCATCACCCAGCCATCACTGGAGTGATGTAAAATTTGCCCTTGTTGCTGTGAGTTTAACCGATTCAAGAAAAGATTGCAACTTTTTACTGAGGAAATAGGCAGAGATTGGTGTGGAAGATGGTGTCAAATTCACAATGGGAAACAATACCACGATCTAAGAGTAGCTTTAATTTCAACAGAAAGAAACCTGTCACAGAAGAGAAACAATTTTCAAACTATCCAAAAAGGAATGTAAACTACTGTCTAATTCAAACAACAAACAGCCTCTGTTTTAACGCTGTTTTGGAAATGCTTGTATGTATAAAAAGGAATTCATTGAACTAGAAATTCTCTATTCTGTGATGCAGAGTGGGCATTCTATGTATAATTGATAAGTAAAATTCATTTATTCCTAAAGTGGGTTAACTAGAGATAAGGAGAGCACATTTAAAATGCTGATATAATCAATGCATAAAGTGAGGGGAAATGAAGCGAATACAGAGGAAATGATGAAAATATTGAGTATAATACACATACATATACACATACATATACATGCATGCTAATCTGAAAGTCCACTCACATTTTGAGTGCATATATTACAGAGATATATTACACATATTTGCAATCAAACTAAAATCATAGTTTAGTCCAACTTATTCTAGATTCCTAAATAATAAATTAAACTGCCACCATGCAGCTAACACAAAAAATAAGCAAAGTATTTAAAATATATTTGAAACATTTGAGAGAGTGGTTTTTGCTAATATTTGGAAAATGAAACTATGTTCAAAGTTGTTATAATGTAGTGGAATGTAGTCTGGATTCCCAAGAAGGAAGGCTACATTTCAAAAAAACCAAGAGTCAGACAGTTTGGTCAGAAGAGAGTTAAGATGTCTCCTTCCTAGCAAGTATCAGAGTATATCTGTAAAGATGCAAGCAGTTGCTTTAGTTTGGCAATAGTTCTCTCCATAGGTGAGGAACAATAAAGGAAACTGCTTGAAGCAACTCTGTGTGACTTTCTTGGTTTTTGGAGCTTGTTATGAGATGAAACTTATAAGACTTCATTGAAACGATCCATTGCAATTGTATCAATGCTGCTCCTAAACCTTCTTTCTTATTTATGGCGACAAGCAATTCTCTCCCTCTTGTCTTTTACTTACACCAGATTCCAGAAGAGCTTTGCAAGATGTAAAGTCAAGCAATTCTGGCCCTCCCATCTGCCACTGAAAATTTCAAGATTTTTACATCATTTTTGTTTCTTGGTGCAAATTTGAAATAAAATTTAAATTATGGAACTGTTCTCTAAATTCCTTGGAATCTGCACTGAAGTGGAGTGTGGGTCGGAAAATGAAGAGGCAGATGCTCGGAAGGTGACTTCAGGTCTTTATTGTAAAAGGTAGGCAAGTACAGTCTAAACTGAGGGGCTGCTGGCTGGCATCGTTCCTTATACGGTTTAAGAACTGTTCAGCTTACAATGTTTTCCCGCCTTGAGATGGGCGGGGTGGACTCAAACTGGAGTGGAAACTTCCATCCAACTCCACAACATGAGCATGAAGGCCTGCCTATTTTGGGCCAGGACTGATAGTGGAATTTCTGAGGAAGTTATTAACAAAGACCAGTTGTTGCTACACCCTGCAAACAGTTTTAAAAAATCCAATAACATAGTTTCAATATGGTGCAGTATAATAAGTGATTCATCTTGGAAGAAATAAAAAAGCCAGTTAAGAGAAGTAAATTCTCCTTGTTCAAACTACCAGGTTAGGCAATTAGGCAACAAAGTCATTAATGAAATCAGTGTGCCAAACCCGGTAAACTGAGCAGTATCATAAAGCACATACCTTCCCTAAACAGGTAAAGGCAGAAACTATCTTAGATTAAGGATTTATATTGTACAGGTAATCGTTCAAAGTTACAATGGCACTGAAAAAAGTGATTTATGACCATTTTTCACACTTATGATCGTTGCAGTACCCCCATGGTCACCTGATCAAAATTCAATATGGCCCACTGATTCATATTTATGACAGTTGCAGAATCCCAGAGTGACCTTTTGACAAGCAAAATCAATGGGGAAGCCAGATTCACTTAACAACCAGGTTACTAAGTTAACAACTGTAATGATTCACTTAACAACTATGGTGAGAAAGGCCGTAACATGGGGCAAAACTTAACAAATGTCTCACTTGGCGACCTACATTTTGAGTTCGGTTGTGGTCGTACGTCCAGGACTAACTGTATAGATTTGTCGATAAGCCAAGAATTTTAGGTGCCAAAATACACCCAAAAATTGAATTTGGTTTATCAGCAGCAAGACGTATCTGCAAGATTATACAATAATATTTTTAAAGTACCTATATATGCTGCATTTGGGATAAATAAACCCTTAACTTTTTAACCAAATGTATGAAAAAATGTAGTTAAGCCAATCATGAAAATTAAAACATGACAATTTCACAGGTCAGCTTAGTCACAGATGAGCTTATATGCAGATACATACTGTTATAGATGATAAGACATTGAACCTGGTTTAAAAATGAAAAAAAACTCTCCAATATGATATGCACAGGATGTTGGTATGGTAATTGGCTGAGATAAAAGGTCTTCAGGACAGGCCACTGTTACAGTATTGGGAGATTAGACTTTCGTCATTTAGGAAATGAGAGTCAAAAATGCATTGCCTTCACTCCAAAATGTTATTTCAATTCGAAATGGAATCAAATACTTCACAAAGAGATCACGTCATCGATGGTTCAAACAAATCTTTCTTGGTTTGCTTTTTTTTTAAAAAAATCCTAAAGATTTATTTCTACACCTTGCCAATGTCACCTCGTAGTTTGTTCTCTTAATTTTGTTACTTTTGAAATGAAAGTGTTATTTATAGATTTTTACATTGTACTTAATTTTCTTATTATGTTTTATGGGTGCTGAAGTTAATTGATGATGCTCATGGTGTTCCTATTTTCTATGAAAAGTCAACTTTTTTCTCATTCAGGCAGAGCTTTGATATGTAAATCGGTTGCTGTTGCTTTCATGGCTTTCCTGATGTTTTGAATTGTGAATTTCTAAAAATGACTCTTTTATTGCTACTATTGTTAGCTTTCTTGAGCAACGTTCATTGGTAGAAGTGTGACGTACAAGTCAAGTAAATGAAATGTAGCACCACTTCTGTATAGCATCCCTTCCATATCTGCTCAGTTTAATTAGATTTTTTTCCAAAGAGAAATATCTCTCCCTTCAATTTTTAAAAAATCTATCTTTTCTCTCTCTTGTCTCTCCATCAACTGACAACCACAGCAGCCTTATACTTTATTAGATAAAACAGCAACAGCAATTAACAATCCACTGCTGAAACATTTTCTTTACCGACTCATAAAATTTGTTTTAAAAAGATAAAGGTTCCCCCTGCGCATGTGTGCTGATTGTGTCTGACTCTAGGGGCGATGCTCATCTCCCTTTTTAAGCCAAAGAGCCAGGGCTGTCCGAAGATGTCCCTTTCGTCATGTGGCTGGTGTGACTAGACGCCAAAGGCACATGGAGCTTTGTTACTTTCTCACCGAAGTGGGCCCTACTTGCATTTTTACCTGTTTTTGAACTGCTAGCTTGGCAAAAGCTGGGGCAAGTAATGGGAGCTCACTACGTTATGTGGCACTAGGGATTCGAACTGCCAAATTGCCGACCTTCCAATTGACAAGCTTAGTTT
The DNA here is from genome assembly GCA_032468095.1 of Pareas carinatus. Taxonomy (NCBI): domain Eukaryota; kingdom Metazoa; phylum Chordata; class Lepidosauria; order Squamata; family Pareidae; genus Pareas; species Pareas carinatus. The sequence continues at coordinate 50,514 of JANHFO010009669.1, read as the reverse complement.
CTTAGCTGCTGAGCCACCGCATCCCCTAACATTTGTTTAGAACAGCACAAAAGGCTGGTAGAAGAACTAAAGGGGTATAGTGAGCAATAGCAGCATCATTTTATAAAGAAAGAACCAGTGAGCAACACCCAAGACGTATACTAGAAAGACCAACAGCTTACGCCTTTGGCTTATGTATTGTGGTTAACTATAGATGTTGCCTTTAAAGACACTGATATTTTCCAAGCATTGAACCATGCTCTTGAAAACAGTATGAGCTGATCATGCCGAGAGAATGTAGACAGGAGAAAGGGAATATAATTGGATGGTCCACTGTGTCTATATTGTCAACCGTTGGCTCAAAGCTTTGAAATAGAAGCCTGTAAAAAAAGATGAAAGGGATATTCCGCTTGGTTGCCATCCAACCTTCTTTGCTGACCTTAGACTGCATAAAATGCTTCCTTGACTCTTCACCAATCGTCTAGTGTCTTTGATTCCTTCCTGTCTTTGAAATAAACCACCCAGGGAGGAAAGGAATTTTCCTCCTAACACAACTAAACACAATGGTTAGTTGCACATGGGCTGTTAGATATTCATATAAGTCATAAATCAACAGTTGTAAACACACATTAGGTGTGTCTTCTGATGCTTAATTGAAGAGAAGCAGACTTTGATTACCTTTCCTCCAGGTGTTTGATTCAATGGACAAGGGGAAAAGGATTTAAAAAGTGTTGAATGGTGTTACAACAGGACATGCTAATTTTAGAACATGAATTTCCTAATGAATGTGATAATCACACTTCTGGCAGAACAGTTATTAACAAATAATGACATTACACTGGGGGCCAAAGCATTGTTTTAGTGAGCAAGGCATATGGTTGTTAAATACCTATACAATGAAAAATATGGTTGCGATTGAAAAACTGGATGTCTACGCCTGATGATTATTTAATTTCTACTGCAGGAATCAATATATCCATGTTAAATTTTCAGAGAAATTTGGGATTTTCATATTCACACATCAACATAGATCTCTACTTAGTTGGAAATTTAAATTGGAACTGCCTGTTCCTAAACATGTCTCCACAAACACCCCCTTATTTCATTATACTTTACTTCCTATGGGGGCAAGGCTCAGATTGCAGCACAGCAACACTTAATGTAGTGGGACCAACTTTCACTACAAATCATTCAGATGATGACTCGCACCTGTGTTGGCAAAGAAGTAGCAGTGTGTATTTGTATACTCAACAGATGGATGTTTATGATTCTTGCGTCCAATATATCTATTTAGATATATTTACAATGACTTAGAAGCTCAAAAGAAAAACAAATATTATGCTGGTCATCCTCAAGATATGTATTTTAGTAGAGTAAGGAAAATGCAGAAAAAATGATCATTTTTTTTAATTGATAGGTTTCAAGGCTTTGAATCTCTGAATGGACATGCCTTAATGACTTTGAGAAGAAGGGATTCTGTGATTGTCCTCAAGATTGTCCTAATTCAGCATTCTTAACTCTATGTCATACTAGTTAGGAGGATCCTCTGATATTCTGGATGAGTTTTGCAAAAGAGGTGGAATGTGGAAGTAGAAGGTGTGAAAATGCAATTCAGGGAGCCTTACTTTGTTCACTGTTCCTGTGATTCAAACATTTACCTTTAAGTGCTGATCAGTTAAATGATGTGGCCAAGAGGAAGATTTTCAGTGTTGCGAGATGATTATATTCCTTCGTTGTTTTTCAAGAGCTCCATTCACATAACTGTTCAGTGGATAAAATTGGACACTATCACTTAACTTTAGCAAGAAGATTTTCTTCCAGTTGATAGGCAAGATAATTTTTTTTCTCCTATCATGATCCGAAGCTACTAATTTGTATCATATTATAGAGAAGGAAGATTTATCTTATTTGACTTGACATGGAATTAGGGGGGGGAATTGCCAACAGGAAAATGCCTCAATCTTGAGCTACTGAAATCATTGTGAAATTCATAATAGAAGAAGCTTCATGACAGACATTCCTTAATAGCAATGATTACCAAAACCAAAAATCCCCAGAAAAAAAGTATTTTAGTGATATTGCTGATGAGAGGGCTTCTAGATTTGTACCAGAATGCTACCCCAGAGAGCCCACTGGACAAGATGTACCTCATGGCTGTGTAGATTTCTTTGAAAGCACTAATTGTTGGTATATATCTATGATTTTTCAATGTTTTAAAAAAAATCAGTTTGATTCAGGCTGAAATGCAGGCTAGCATCTCCTTAGGCATGAAAGTCAGCTGAATAACTTTGGACCAGTCACTCTCTCTCTCTCTCAGCCCATCTCATAGAATTGTTGCTATGGGGAAAATAGGAGGAGGAAGGTGTGTTGGATATGTTTGCAACTGTGAGTTATTTGTAAAACTAATAAAGAATCAGAATCAAAATCAGAATTTATTTTTCCAAGTCAGGACACATAAGGAATTGGTCTCCGGTGTACATGCTCAATACCTACATGGATACAATAAGCAAACTATGACTACAATCAAAGATACATTCATAATCATTTGTATATATAAGCATAATCATTGCATATATAAGCATAAGCATGAGCTGTAGTGGCGCAGTGGTTAGAGTGCAGTACTGTATTCTACTTGTTTTAACAGTCGACTGCCAGTAAATTCAGCAGTTCGAGTCCCACTAGCTCAAGGTTGACTCAGCCTTCCATCCTTCCGAGGTCGGTCAAATGAGGACCCAGATCGTTGGGGGACAATATGCTGATTTCTGTAAGCCGCTTAGAGAGGGCTATAAAGTACTGTGAAGTGGTATACAAGTCTAAGTGCTAACTGTTATTGCTATCCTGTATGACAGTTTCAGCAGAGGAAGCAAAGAGATGATGAAGATCAGTTGGGGATGGGTGGGTAGAGTGCAGTATCGTAGGAACCTTGAAGTGCAAACAGTGAAGGTAGCTGGGGCTTTGCATTACACTGTGGGTAGGGCTGGACTTTTCTATGAATAGAAGGCAGCGAGCCTGTATTAATATTTCTAAAAGAAAAGAGTCTCAGGTGGAGGGTTTTTATTCTCAGGAAATGACAAGAGAATTTATCAAAAGTATTTCTAAGTGTACTTTGTCCATTTAATTCTTCTTAGCATTGTGCAGTATTTCAGCATTTTTTTCATATTTATTAAACACTTTTGGGCTGTATTCTGTTCTTCCCTTTTTTAAAAAGAATCTAAAAAATGAGGAAACCACAACATGAAGGTGATAAACTTCACTTTTAAAAGTCCAGCTGCTAATCAAAAATGGGTTGGAAAAGTCCCATTCATTTAACTTTTAAAATTAAATTCATAAACAAAAACATATGCAGCACTCACTAAATCGCTTCACCCAGGGTTATATCACTTATAAGCTAACCTAACTAAATAATAAAAGGAAAAAATATGGGCAGGCATTCCAGTCTTTAAATATTATATTATATTATAAAAATTAAAGCCTTTTGTGATATTTCTTTTTTAATAGAAAATTATACAAAGAAAAGAATGCAAGTCTACAAAGATTGTTGCCATATATTTGTTTAGCTGATATTGGTTCTGTGTAAAAAGCTCGCAAATACAATAATATGTTATTGCCATGAAATGTCAGCCAAATGCTACTGTACTGGAATGTACAGTATTTGGAGAAATCAAATCATTGTTCTGGTCTGGAATCAGGAACAAATTTATTTCTGACTATCTGAGAGCAGCTGGCATATTTGGGAGATTCATTATTACACATGTATATTTGTTGTGAATTCAACAAAAGATAAAGACAACAAAAGTTTGGAATGGTCAAGGATGAATTTCATTTTTGTATACATGGCAAATATAAATGTTTCTTGGCTTTGTGGATGAATGAATCATCTTAGGGATGTCTGTAAGAATACTTGCTTATAATATATACACCCACAGTTATTGTTCAGCTGGCATTAGAGCCACCCCTAATTTCACTGACTGGGATTATAGGTAGTCCTTGAATATGATGTTAATTTGGACCAGAATTTCCATCACTAACCAATGTGGTCATATAGCAGGATGCCACATGACTGTATCACCTAGTGACAGCAACTTGATCAGTCCTGACTGCTGCTGCTACACAGACCATGTGAGCTGTTAAGAGAAGATCTCATGTGATTGTGACTTCTGACTTCTTGCTGGCTTCCCGGTTTGTTTATGGAAAGCTGTCAGAGAACATCAGAAATTAAGATCACATGACAATGACTGCTGCAGCATCATTAGTCATGAGATAGGCGCCAAGTACCTAAACACTTTAGCCACAGAGTTTGGTAAAAAGGTGGTTGGTGCCTTGTTCAATTTGCATATATTAACATAAGGGAGCATATGATGTTTAAATTAGCATTCCCATCAATAATTGTTCATCTTAAGGTGTAGCTTGTAAAAGCAAATGGGAGATGGTTAATATAGAATTCATTATTTCCTTTAGATTCTCTTTGTTTTTCCCATTACTTTTCTTTTCCCCAATTCCCAAAAGTTCTTCAGTGTTTAGTGACTTTGAGCATACACAATTTTTTTTGGTCTGCTTCTTCAAAAATAAATTTTTCCAAACATAGCAATGCTTTCTTTTTGTTGTTGTTCCTCAGAACATTAGTTTGCTATTAATATATAAAGAATAAAAGAACAGGAGAGATATTAACAATTTTTATGTATTTCTACCTTTTGTATCATATATTCTGTTTTGGAGTAATCATTCTGTGTCTTAGCTTATTATATGACTCATGTCTAATGCAGTTGTTTAACCCATATTGTTTTATGCTTGAATTGACCCAAATTGAGCTTCTGTTAGTCATTGTGTCATGCTGTGAAGCAAAGGAAGGATAGAAGAGCTGGCTCCCAGCATCCTTAGATAAGTAAGTGGTTACTAAGACCCTAAATATGATTACAAGTTCATTTCTGATCTTGCTTACAATGTAAATGAAAGTTAAAATATAACTTCAAACTGTGAAACCCACATAATATCAAAAAGAAATGGAGTTATCTTCACAAATTGCACCAAGACACAATGTACTTTAGTTTTAGTTTAGAGTGATATGTATAAGTTTAGATTCATTAAAAGCATAGTTTATCATGAATCTGAAGCTACATTCAAGGCCTTATATGGTTATTAGGCTCTGTTTTTGAAATTCTACAGTTTTCTTCAGTTATTATTGTTGAACATTGGCAGTATAGTTTCCAACCATTTTGAGGAAGGAAACACATAGAGAGTAGTAGTATAAGCCTGAAATGGGCTTAAGGGAAAATAAAAACCCTACCTCCCAAAATCACTTCAAAGATTCAGAGGGGAAAGAGATTACAGAAAATCAAATCCTGTTTATGATATTATCCCATGTACTGCCAGCTGTGATCCTTCACTCCCAAGATGCTTCCCCATCACCAAAATATTCACTTTTGTGTATGGTTTCATGTTATATGTGCAGTAATTTTCTATGGCTTTTTCAATAAAGTATGGTCAAAATAAACAGAAGCCAGGTAATTTCTATTCAGAGTTGGGGATACAACAGCATGTCTAACTGGCTTTGGTTCCTACAAATCCCATCCTCTCATCCCTGACCTGTTGAGCAGCAAAATCAGAAGAAGAATCAATACATTCCTGTGATTTGACTGGAACATTTCTTGGGATTGTAGGAACAAAAAGTCCTTAGCTGTGTTCTCTGATGACAATGTCAGTGAAATGCTGAAATCCCTAGCAGTATGATTGAGCAAGTGGATTAATTATTAATTTTTGTGTCTAGACTTTTGCTGGATCTGGACTCAGGAAGCCATTAATTAAGTTACTGTTTCCTCCCCTGTTCGTTCGAGACAGCCTGGCGACTGGCTGAACTGCGCTTATTGGCTACTGTGTTTAAGCGCTGCTATTTAAACAGCGCTTCTGATAACTTTTGCACGGAGAGTTTGTTCTTGTCGGAGAGTGTAAAATAAACCTTGTGTTACTTACTGGTAGTCCTGCCTTGTTTTTTCTGCTCGGATCCATCAACTTTTAACCCTGAATTTTGGACAATGGGTATTTCAAAGAACAGCAATATTACTATGAATATTAAGATGGTGCTCTTTGTTTCTGGGATGGTTTAAAGCTCAGGATGAGTCTAATATTAACTTGGGTGCCTGGTGAAAAAAATGTTTTCCATCTTTTATCAGTGGAGAGATAAATTTGGAAAAGCTATTGGACCGAGAAGTGCTGATGTTTGCAATAATTTTCTTGTTCCTCTCTCATCATTAATTATTTAGTGAAGTAGAATTGTTGATGCCTACCTTAGTTCTGCTGTAGGATTTTTAAAGAAATGTCTTCCTTCACTGTAATATAGGATAATCATGCGATTCAATCTATATATATAAAAAAGGATGTGTATGTTTGTTCCTGGTAGGTAATCTCGGATAGTGCTGCACCGATTGACTTCAAATTTTCGCAGACTGTTACATTCAAAGAGGAGCGGGTTCATAGCTATTACTTACCTTTTACTTCTACGTTTACGCTCGAGTAGAAGCCTGAAATCATCACGGCCGGGGCGCCCACGGCCGCCACCTAATCTAGCCGGCCGCCGGGCCACGTGATGGGAAGCGCATGCGCGGCGGGGTGCGGCGCTGGGCCATGGCTGCCGGTCAGTTCGTCGCGCTGCTGGCCGTGCTGCTCTGGGCCGGTCGCACCGCTCGGGCCCTCAACATGGACATCAGGGAGACCGAGCGACCCGTAAGCCTCCCTGTACCAAGCACACACTACCCTCTCTCAGTTATCGGTTTTCAGGCCGGGAGAAACCGTTGGAGTGGTGCGGGGGGGAGACCAGGGGGCAGGCAGAGGAGAGCCTTTTCAAAACTGCGTACGCCACGCCTCCGCCATGCCGCCGGCCGCGCCCGGAGCTCCTGGGCCGCCTGTCCGGGTCCATGGGAGAGGGCCCCGGGAATCCGGCAGCCATTCCCGCCTCTGGGCCCGGGGCCGCCTCCCTCACCGGGAACTGGGCGAAGCATCGCAAGCCCCTGCCCTCTTCCCCCACTTCTGCACCTCGGAGGCCGAGCACCTCGGGTTGACTGGGAGTGGCCAACCGGGGCCTGTCGGCCGGCCGCGGAAGCCTCCCCCCGCCCGGGCCCAGCGCATTCAGGCCGGCCGCCCGGGAGAGGGTGGCCATGGGCGGCCCCGGAGCATGCCCTCCTGTCTCCTGTGCCACCTGCTCACCAGCCATGGGCGGCCCCGGCATGCACCCTCGCATCTCTCGCACCGCCTGCTCATCAGTCGCTTCAAAGAGCCCAAAACTGAGCCACAGCAACGCATGGCTGAGTACAGCCTTCCAAAAGGGTTGGGCGCTCTGCACATGCTCAGGGGCCCTGGAGGGAGGAAAGGGTTCAGCCTGGTTCCTAGGAAGGACGGCGCCCGTGGAGGCTTCCGCAACGGAAAATATGGGAGAAACGGTGGTCAGCATAGGCCACATTAATCTTAGGGCCACGCCCCCTTCACCCTTCCCACCCCAGCTTTCAAAAACCGGGAGCTTCATGGATTTCGTCCACCCGGATCCGAGGCAGCGCCGGCGGAACTAGCACATGCCAGGTGGAATCGACCTGCTGGAGCAAAACACAGAAATAGTTCGCCATTTCTGTACCAGCTGTTCAGCTGGGTGGGGTTCCCCCCCCTTGGTGAAAGAGAGAAGTAGTTTGAATGGTTTTCAGCTCAGGAAAGCTGCTAGACTAGCCAACACCTCATGATTTAAAACAAATCAGTGTATTTATTATAAGAATTTTAAGTCT
>JANHFO010009666.1:6146-20910 GCA_032468095.1 Pareas carinatus | reverse complement strand
CAATACCAAAATCAAATTCACAATGTACTCTGCAAAATAAAGTTGAATGAGCGCTAGTTAGTCATCAGTAGCAAGATTTAGTGCTAATGGTGACTCAGTTCATACATTCCTTGTAAAATTATCATTTAACTCTAAAGAGCAATAACAAAAATAAGATCAAGATTGACCTCTATATTCCATATGATTATATGGTGATAGTAAAGAACAGATTTAGTGGATTAGATTTACAAAAGAATTTCAAATTGAAATTCATGATATAAGTAAGAAATCGAAGAAACAAAAACATCCTGAAACAGAAAAGCAAAATTAGTCAAATCTTGGTGGCTTCTAGTTTTGGTGCCTTCTAGTTTTCCACCAAGACTTAATGCCAAGTCACTACAGAGGAGCACAGGAGTTGAAGCATTAGCAGACTTTATCTTTCTAGGCTCAAAAATTCACAGGATGGTGACTGTAGCTATGAACTCAAGAGAAGTCTCCTATTTTAAAAAAATGGTTCCAAACCTGAGTAAATTTTCAATAATTGGTTAAAGTGTTTTTTTCTATGGGTAATGAATTAGAAGCCCTTTACCTACTCATAAGAGGGACGTTTAAATTGAATTAAAGTGTTCACCTACATTGCGAAAAAGGAATTTCCAATAAGTGGTTTTGGGTAGTTAAGGAAAAAGTTTGTGAAGTGCTTGGAAAAAATAATTTTAAAAGGTAGATAGATGGCAAGGTGGCTGGATACCATCACAGTTAAGCATGAGCTTGCAATAACTCAAAGAAGCAGTTACTGTATTAACAAGCTGTCCTAGTGAGTTGAAATTTATTAGTTAATGAAGAGTCAGAAGCAATTGAATGAATGATCAACAGTGAGCTCTGTATTAATTTTTCACCCCCAAAATATGCAGTTTAATAATCCAGGACATTGGAGTGGGCAGCTAAATTATCCATTCTTGGATCTAATATATGGTATTTCATATACTTATCTGATTCATTCTATACAGGTTCTGTTAATGTCATAGTGCCATTGCTCCAGTGGTCTTAAATGAAAGGAAGTTTGCTTTTCTATTCTGACTTCAAGAATAAGTTCAAGGATGGTTGAATAGGTGAGTGGTGAGCACTGATTTGTGTATGTGTGTGCTTTGATCATCTGGAGAGGGTGCTGACAGCTCAAGAGAAGTATTGAGCATTGCAAGGTAGTAGTGGAGAGAAAATGTTCAGAAGAGGTATGAAAATGCTACTGAAATTCTGGGGGGATGAAATTGAGGGCTGTATGAAGGAAATTATGCTTGAGGTAAAAATTTTGAAGCAATTTTGAAATGAATGCAACAAATAATTTGTGTCTATCATTTCAATATGAACATATCTACTTTAGCACAAGAAAATACGGATCCAGACCACTGACAAAGCACTAACATAAGCTTCTAACTTAAACAGGCTGAAAAAATACTTGGTGGATCATGCTCTTTTTTGACACTGTGATTTCTATCTCAGTTTTATGGTTTTGTTTCCTTTTAGTTAGATTACATCAATATGAACTGATGACCTTCCATTAAGTAATGTCAGACAGTGGGCATTCAAATATTGCAATTTCTCATATCCCGAAGCAGCAATCACAGGGCCTACCCATGATATTTATTTTAAGTAATGTAGTTTTATAAATACTTTTTAACTTTCTTTACAAAGAAAAACAAAACCGTAATTAAAAATATCGCAAATTTTACTAGGTGGACTTATCTTATGCATTAAAAATTATATTTCAGGCTGTGCATGATTTTACTTCATAGATATAGAAGAAGATTAAAGACAAATGTAGCACTGATAGACTAATGTTCTTTTTTTAGCAGCAAGAAGGTAGAGTTCAGAGCAACTTTTATATTAAAAAATATAGTAACAAACTAAACATGTTATTCCATTTGCATTTCTGCTAAGAGCAGAACTTTTTCAGTATATGAAATATACCTGATTTATATCCTTATCCATTCTGTGGGATAAATTATACTGAGGATCTTGCCAGGTCACCAAGTCTCTTTCAGTATAAATGTGCACATATGTTGGCAGAGAGGATTAGGGTGAAGCCAGGGTACAGCTTATTGCTAACATTTCCCTCTCATCCTTTTCAATGCATCAGGTTAGGAAAAATGAGTGAAATATTGTTTGTGCTATTTTTCTTTTCTAACTTCCTCTACAATTTTAAAATCAAAACTCTAGCATCTTTTCAATCAAATAAGCTTATTAAAAAGGTTAAGCTATTGATAATCAAGATCTATCTCTCTGGTCACTGATTTCATGATGGCAAAAATACCAATAAAATCGATCAAAATCAAAACTATCAATTATCTCTATCACCAACACCATGCATGGTAAATACACAAAGAGAGGTTTAAAAAGATCTCAATTAGAGAGGCTTGGTTGAAAGAACATATTGCTATAACATGTCATTTACTAGAGTTGGACAAAATGTGTCATTTTAAATTGTTAAAATCTTATATAGTACAGTCACTGGTGTGTCATTTGCAATACTAGCTATACTTTGAAAGATAAAAAATGTTTTCTTTTATGATAGGGTCTCCATCTCACTGATCAGTTATTTCTTTGCAAGAATAGAAGCATGATAATTTACTTTCTAATTTCTTAGTTTAAGCTTCCTATCACCCTTCCTTGAAAAAAACCCTGAGTCATTATTTGTTTAATCAGGGTTAATGAAAGATTCTGGAGTTTTAGGTTATTTCCAAGAGTTGGGTTAAGGGAAAGTTGAGAGTAGTCTAAAATGCTTCTGATTTCATGTCAATGGAAAACACTTTCCTCAAACTATGTAATCAGATGGCCTTCTATGGTCAATTACTGTTGTGAAGCCTTTAAGCATAATTGTGTCCTCTTCTCTATAAACTCATTCTCCAAGTGCAAAATAATCTAACCTTTGCTATACACAGAAACATAATTCAATGACAATGCTCTTACTTTTGACTTGGGCTCCAAATTCCAACCATACATGTCTTTTGTGATGATGTTCTGAAATTATAATCTGTGACCTGGATCTATAGCTGTGTATGCAATCTTTTTGGAATAATAATCCAGAAACTGTACAGTAGAAGAAATTGTTAGATTTATCTTATGTTTTCTGAAGTAATAAGCATGTACCATGATTCTGAGTGTATCTGGGTAACATCCACCCTCAGAAAACAGGTACTTATTGATGTTGCACAGAACCAACTGGGTGGCCTTGTTGAAACCATATAATTTCTACTGTGGTCTAGGGAAAAGCCTTCTAAACTATTTCTCAGGTAATATGCATATTGCTGATTCTGAGAAATAGCAGAAAAGATTTCCCTCCCTTGCCACAATTCTAAAAAGGAAGATCCTTTGGAAAAATGGTAAAAACATGATGCAATCTTCATGAATTGCAAAAAGGCAAAAAAAAAAGTCTGACTCTCTTCCTGTTGAGTTTGGAGGAACAGTGTGTCTATGGGATAAAAACAACAGCACTTGTTTATTGAGACGATTGATGCAGCTGGTTTGGCAACCAAAGGAGAAAATTTTGTTTTATTCTCAGAATTTTCAGAAAAATTCCCTGCAGGATACTTAAGCATTGGCAAAGCTCTATTCAGGACAAGAAAGGATTAAAAATTGGCTTGCAGTAGGTGGTTAGATATTTGCACAAATGGATGTTGGTACTATCATGCTCATGAGAACGATGTTATAACCACTGTATGGCTCTTGGAGTTATGGCCCTACTATTACTTACCAGTTAATGTTTATTTTCTTCCTCTCCTCTCCTCTCCTCTCCTCTCATCATCTTTTACAGTTTTTCCCTTCTGGCATTTATATATTTATTAGAGGTTTTCTACAGTGTAATGCTTTCAAAAATGTGGTAAATGTATAAATAACACAAAAAACAATCTAACTACTAAATGTGTTCAATAAAATTATCAAAACCAAATAAAAAAAAGCAGTAGATACAACTAGTGCCCCTTAATAAACAAGTTTAAATCACACCCCAAAGGTTGTGCAGAACAGTACTATTTTTACAGCTTTTCTTAATGGTAAGAAATTCGAGGAGACTATTCCTCAAAGGAGTTGGAGCAATATTTTAGAAAGACTACCTTTGGGTTCATCTTTAGCCACTTCTCACAGAAGGAAAATCCAAAGCACTCCTTCCTTGTTGATTAAACACAGACAGCAGAGATTCCACTTGAAGGAACAGAAAAAGGTGGATGTAACCCATGTAGGACTTTATAAGTAAAAAGTAACATTTTTAATTCTACATACAAGTTTCATAACTGAAGCAATGCCCATGAAACCAGTGTCACATGAATGTAGCTGTTCTCACTGTTAATAGAGAAAGAGAATGGGCACAGACCTTATTAAAACAAGTGTATTTCTGAAAGACAGGATATGTATTAAGGTTATTGGTATATGAAGTTGGTAAGTTGATATGTTAGCTGTTGGTGGGCAGGAATAGAATTCCAAACTGCTACTTTCCTTTGGTTGACTGATGAGTGGGCTAAAACAGACTCCTAATTCAGAACTTTGTAGTAGTGTGGATCTGGAATCTCAGGAGGCTGCATACATATATGAGGGAGCGGGGTATTTCCACAGCATATTTCCACAGAAATAGAATGCATGATTGAAGGCATTGTGCTGATCACTATAAGAGAAGGGGCCGTGCAATTTAATGCTAGTTTCCATGTCTGATCCCTGCTTCCAGCTGTTGATACTGAATGTCATGAGCACTCACAAAAAAAATATTAACATCTTCATAGCAGCTGGCTTAGCTGGCATCATGGTGAATGAAGGTTGAAATGCAGAACTGTCTAGGATCTGCCTGCCATGTTTCAAATACTACTGTAGTCACAACTCTTAAAATGGGAACAGGGATTTATTATGACACCTTAAGATGAGTAAAAATAGACCTTTACTGTTGATGTGGACTTCAGTAGAACCTAGCAGTTTAGGGCTTCCATGATGACTAGGGGGTTATCTCAAGTCATTTCTGGCTTGACCTATAGACACAACCACATGCTAGAATTACTGTATAACTTGGATGTTCATCAGCCATCAATTATTCCACAAATGGAAAGCTGCTAAGTATAAATATATGCAAATAAAGAAAACTTCTTAAAGTTTGGTCAATTGAACTCCAAGAACTTGATTAATTTTTATACATTATTTGTATGCATGTATTGATTAGAACTGAAGGGATAGTTTCTCTACAGAAAATGGAAATAATTTGTATCCGTATATAGGTATGATATTATTATATGATAAAATGTTTCTAGTAATCAAAATCAGTTTTTACAAGACAAAATACTTGCTATATTAAAAATACCAAGATGAATCAGTTATTGATATCAAAGATCAATTATTTTGAATGAATTGAATCACATTATATATAATAATAATAATATTGGCATGTATACAAATAAAACAGGATATAAAGCGTGATATGATCATTTGGTAAAGCTCCATTAAAATCCTATTTGGTAATTTTTCAATTATACACAGCAGTATATTACTCATTGCTCATATAAGTTGTCTAAGAGTTCTTTTGTTCAGTCATTAAAACTGCAGCACAAGCAAAATCACAAATATTCTTTGTCTAGTATTAATTGTTTAATAAGATGGTTTTCTTTTAGTGGTCATAACCCATAAAATCTCTTGTATTTAAGTGTCAACAATCCTTTGATGCAAAAACTTTGCTTTTTTATGATATACCTGATATAAATAAAGTTGCTTTCTTGTAGAGTGAACTCGTATATTGTGACATCTTTAAGTTTAACAAATTACACTCCTCATAGATATTTTTATTATAATATAACAAGGAAAATGTTCGATCCAGTAATAGCATTGATCCATCATAAATAAATAATGATAACTAAAACAAACAAATGAGCAGGACCTCTATAACTTAGAAATCTTACTTGTGTTTTACATTAATGGTGTTTTAAGCAGTAATTTCACCTTCTTTCTAAAGAAGGAAAAATATGTGTAGTTTAGTGTACTCTAAAAATGGCACAGATGAAAATTTCCATAGCAAGGAAAACAAATGTTTATTAATAGTACACTCCAGCATTATAGTTTAGTTATGATTTAATATCTAACCGGCATTTATTAATGCATTTTAAAAATGCTTTTTTGCAGGTCTATTTGACAGTATTGCTTGTTCATGTTGCAAAAAGCATTTGCCTTTTTTTTGCAGTCAAAATAGCATACAGATTATTTTGGGCAGGCTGACATCTGAATTACATAAGCAGAGAGAAATGCAACTGTTCAGAGTGCATAAAAACAACTTTGACCTCACACTGAAGGCAAACTTAAAGAACCGATTATTCATACCCCAGAAAAATTGCTCAATGGAGTGCTTTGAAAATGTTCTCAGAAGGGAAATAGATTTCTCATTTTAAGGGAATAACGCAATTGAATATGACAAATGCAACTGGTATATTTTGACATTTTCTCATTTTTATGATAGCTAATGTTGACTTTAATTTGTCTGGAGCAAAATATAGCTTTATTTCTTAAAACAATTTTATTCATTTCACACATTGGAGCATGCATATTTTTTAAAATGATTGCAGCATAATTTATGAGGTACAAAACTATTATTAGCTGTTCAGGATGCATCTGACCAGCCTTTTTCTTTTTTCTAGTAAATTCTAATACTATAGAAGATCTGCATAACATTTTTCTATCCTGTTATTTTTGTTATGTTATTTAAGGACGGTTTCTTGTTTTGGAATGCTCCAAAAGTCTACTTGTTTTCTCTTTCCATAGTTAAAAAAAAGATTGTGATCAAATTATGAAAATATTTGAGTTGATTCTGACTCCATGTAGAAATAGATTCAGACATATGTAGAGATGTTCCTCGAAAGCAAACAAGCTGAAAATATTGCAATTTAGTATCAGAACAGGATTGGAAGAGATGAAGCAGACGGTTAGGGGCACGTCATCATGTAGAAAATCAGACATTAAAAGTTGACAATAACTTGATGATATAATACCAGTACCAAAATTTGGCTGTTGTATCTTTGGAAATATTAGGCTTTTTCCACATGCAAATTGATTTCTAGGGCTAATTATAGACATCTGAACTTGCCTCTGATAATACGTAATTTATCACCTGGATCCCTCACACCCTGGACAGAATCTGTTTCAACTTCTTCACTCTGGACGCAACTACAGGACATTGCAAACCATTACAACTAGACATAAGGACGGTTTCTTCCCTCATGTCATTGACCTACTAAACTGCTGACTTACAAGACAGTGTTAATGCAGAGGGTGCTTTTGTGACAGGATGAAATGTTTTTTGTGACATGATGTCCGCACTTTATAACATGATGAGATGATGAATGTTATGTACTTTAATTACAATGAATGTATTATATGCTTATATACACAATTGATTATACCTATATAGGCCTATAAATACAAATGATCGTGATTATGCATATATAATGCAACAATGTTGGCTGGCGACCCCCAGGGGGAGAACCTTCTCTGTGGCAGTACCCACCCTCTGGAATGACCTCCCCCCTGCTATATGAGTGATTGCTGACCTTCGAACCTTCTGGCGCGCCCTGAAGACCCATTTGTTCCAACAGACTGGCTTGGGATAGCCACATCCTTATTCTCCTACGTTTAACGCAGGGTTAGATTATTTTAAATATTTGTATTTATTTGGGTAATCATTTTAGTGCTCCCCTTTTTAATTCAGGCTTTATTTAATATTCTTAAATGTTTTTAGTGCTTATGTTGTTTGTGCTTTTACATGCCTGTAAGCCGCCCTGAGTCCTTTGGGAGAAGGGCGGGATACAAATAAAATTATTATTATTATTAATATTATTATTAATACAATTTCAATTTTAGATTTGTTAGGAATTAAAGATCTTTCCAGTCCAGAATATGGCGATGCAGTACAAGCTCATCCTGGAGATGTACCAGTCTTTTGGGCCTGTGGAGTAACAGGAATAGAAGCTGTCATCAATTGCAGTACGTATTTAGTGGACTTACCAGAACTGCTGTTTTATTAGAGAAAAACAATAATGCTTAAAAGTTGTTGTTCGATCACTTCTGATTCTTCATGACTCTGTGGACATACAGTACATACTTGCAGCAATTGCTCCTTTGGATTTGTATAAGCTTATCCTCATATCATCTGTGGTAATATCAGCCACCTTGTCTTTTGTTGAACTCTTTTACAATTGTTTTTGTTTTTTCCAAGCGTCAAGGTCTTCTGCATTGAGTCTTGCTTTCTTGTGTGTCCAGTTTTTAAAATATAACCTACATAAAAGAACCAACAACTCTGTTCACTTTTAATAATCCATCTTCTGGTTGTTTTTTTGCCTTGGACTTAACCTTGTAGAAATGTTTTCCACAAAGCTATAATTTTCTCCTAATCATGCACAGAATAGTTCTGTAAAGTAATCTTATGATTAAGATTCTTATTACATACCAAGCATTTAAGAATGACATTTCTTTTTTCTGCATACCCTACCACTAAGGGGGTAAGACAGTTGTTTACCTGAGACCTATTTAGTTATGATACACTTTTTTTGAAACTTTTATCAAAGCAGAACAGAGTGGAATGGTTGTTTCCTGTGATTTGGACATTATAATTCTATCGATGCAATCTAAAATTTCTTAATAAAAATTATAACCATTTGATTGAGATTTTGACTAAACACTAAACATTGTGTTTCTATGTTTTAGAAAATAAGCTATACCACCCAGTTGGTCATCATCTGCAAATTTATAAGCATTCCTTATCATTCATCATCCAAATCATTAATGAAATAGTGACGAGTAGATGAGCTAGGACTTGATATTTCGCCAAAGTGATAAGAAACCATTGATGAACACTCTTGGAATAGAGTATTGAGCTAGCCGAATATCTATTTGTCATGCTAACCCGTCCATACAAAGTTGCTAATATTGCATAGTTTGTCAAATGCTTTGCTGAAGTACATTATGTTTTTAACAGAGTGCAAACGCTTGAGAAAGTTACATGATAAAAAATGAGCTACGAATAGTGTAGCAAGATATATTCTTAAATTCAGGTTGACATTTTATAGTTCTACGTTTTCAGGGTGTTTACAGATCAGATCTGTCTGTCTGTCTGTCTGTCTGTCTGTCTGTCTGTCTGTCTGTCTGTCTGTCTATCCATCCATCTATCTTATCTATCAATCATCAAATTTATTTGCTGCCCATCTCACAGTTTAAGGGATTCTGGAACAATTCCACAATCTTCCCGTGTATCTATGGCTGACTGATTGTTTTGTAGTTTACTAATAAAAGTTTGGCCATGCTGTTAGCTAGCTCCTTCATAACTCTTTGCATTTAGTTCTGAGGATTTAAACTAAAGAATCGGGAGTGTGGCAGCATTTTTTCAAATTAACAAAGTTTATTAGAAAATAAACTTTCATGAGCTGCAACACACTTCATCAGATGCACAGAGTGGCTAGAATGATGTGTCCAGACACACTTGGCCAATAAATTCTGATTTTGATTCAGACTCTACCAGCTATAGAGTATGCAGTAGTAAGATAGTTGTGTATTTATTCTTTTTTCTGAGAACCCACTTTTATATTCTGTTGATATTCATTTATTATATTTTCCTTCATAACCATCTCTTGCACACCACTTTTTCATATCATTTCCCCCAAAGCAGAGGTTAAAATGTTGTTCAGTATTTTGGAGACCAGTTATAGTTTCTTAAGGAGACAGTGCGTCACTGTATTTTCAGAGCAAAAAGAAACAACTCTTCACTCAAGAATAAATTCACCTCAATTTTATCCCAGACAGTCTTGAGAAAGCCAGAAGGAACATGAATCTAACCTATAGCTGATTACATTAATAGCTCTCAGAACTCTGCCCGTTTCCTCAAAATTCACATGCTCAAACTCCTCCCATATAGAAAGGCCTTCATTCCTGCTTCACACTGCTTACTGAGCTTCTCTTTATTTCCCAGAAGCTCCACTGGCTTTTACCCATTCACCTGGTTGCATGTTTATCACTGATCTGGAGGATGAAGATGCTACATCTAGTAATGATAAAAATATCCCTGAAATCTACTGTATTTCTCAGGATCCTTTGCATCATAGCATTGCTTCAACAGCAGCTGTAAAGAAAATTAGATGCTTAGAAAATGTAATAGCGATAGATCCAGGTAAGAGAAAAAGCACAATGATGTTATTACTCTAAAATATTTACTAGAAAAAGTGAAATAATTTTCTGTATACTTTTGTGCAGCAATCCTGTCAAAATGAAAAATTGAATTAAAAAATCCTATCTCTAATGCATGCATTTATTTTCAAACCATCCCTCGTGATTAAATTGGCCATAGGTCATCATTTAAGTTAATACTTACGGTAACTCGTAGCTCAACTTTGCAGAGACTTTCTATAGAATGTGAATGAATGATGTATCAAATGTTGTTTTGAAGAGGTAAAAAATCAGAGGGAAGTCAAAGCAAATAACGTTTCCGAGAATAATAGTTTCCAAGCTATTTGTGGATTCAGGCAAAGAAGAAAAATCTGATATAGCAGCTCTGAGATCTTATTTTCTATCTCATTTCCTGGTATTATGAGCCATTGCGTCTGTTAGCTTTTAAGATTTTTTTATCCATCAGCAATCAAACCAAATAGTTTTACTTTTATATAGATACCTATGGCAAGCCAATATGTTCAGGATGTTCTTAGTCTAAAATATCTGTATTATCCATGTTTAGGGAACAGAGGTGTGAAACATCTGTTTTCTCAGGATGAACTTCTGAAGGCATGCCTGTCGATTTCCCATGCAAAGTCAGTGTTGATTACTACAGGATTTCCCACCCATTTCAATTACGAACCTCCTGAAGAAAACGATGGGCCGCCTGGAGCCATTGCAATGGCAGCAATTTTGAAAGCCATGGGAAAAAATGTAGTTATAGTAACTGATCAAAGGGCTCTCGATTTAAATAGAAAGATTATCAAGGAAGCTGTTGAGCAAGGTATGACATGACCCATTATAACCTGATTATGCTGAAGAGTGTTTGAGTTTCTTAAAAATTAAAATTGTCCACATTGTGCATTTTCATTTATTACCATTGACTTCATTTTCATGTTCCTATTTTAAAATCTGCATGTATTATGACAATACTGCTAGTATGTGGTGAGGAATTACATTCTTATGACAGTGTTTTGTAAAAAAAATTACTTAGAACTCTTACCAGCTTTATACAGATACCTAGATAAATCTGCCTTCTAGGTTGGCTTCATTTATACTATACTATAGTATACTAAACTATAATGTGGCTTGTTTTCTTTATTTATTAAATTTGTATGCCTCCATTTTACCATCAAATGACTCTTGAGAAGCTTCTAGTATCTCAAAAGCAATATAAATAATTAAAATAAAAATATAAAAATGGCAAATCTTGAAATTATTAACATTATCAATAAGTTAAATAAAGGATCAGTGTGCAAGTAGGTGAAGGTGGGATCTTATCTAATTCAGGGGACCCCAACTTCTGATCTGCATACCAGTGGTGGTCTGCGACTAGTTAGGAACTTGTCTGCATAGCTGGAGGTGAGCTGAAGGCACATCTTCCCCCTCCAAGCATGCTGTGAGTCTGCAAGGAGCGAAGCTGGGGAGAGAGTTTGGCGTTTGCTCAGGGCAAATGTTCCTTGCCGGCTGCACTTGCAACTGGCTTGTGACTCCTGGGCTCTGCATCCTTCCGCCCCCTACCCCTTCTGCTCCCCCTTCTTCCTCTTTTTTTTCCTCACTTTTCTCCTGGCACCCCAACTGACTCACAGTCCCTTCATCATGCAGCTCTCCAAGTTTGCAAAGTAAGCGCGTACCAGCCCAGCTTGCAACAGGGGTGGGGCGAGAAGAAGCTACCTTTCCCCTTAGGCGCCATGTGTCCAAGGGAATCCCTCTCTCATCTGCACCTTTTCCAATGCCACAGAGCTTGTGCAGTGCCTAGTTGGTTTGGTCTGTCTCTCTTTTTTTGCAACAGTTTTCTCAGCACTTCCTCAACATGCTGGGTCTTTGGTTTGTTTTGCTGGAAGGCTGAGTTAGAAGTTAGGATTGTCTCTTCTCTTCTCCCCTTTACCAGTGAAGGTTTCTCTGTGTCTTCTCATTTTCTTCCAGAGCAGAACAAGAAAGCGTCTTCCCTTAAAGGCTTTTCTATGTCTTTATTCCCTCCTCATCCCCGGTCTGTTGTTTTCCATTAAACCAGTCCCTGTTGCCAAAAAGGTTTGTGTTCACTGATTTAATCTACTAGCCACCTTCACAGTGGAGCACCTCCATCTGGGCCTCAAGGCAGAGCCAGATTTTTAGGCCATTACAGAAGACCAAAAAGATGGAGGTTTCAGTTGCTCCTGCCATCTTGGTTTTTGTAGCCTCCCTACCCTTATAAATACCCCTACACGCCAATAGGATGAGGCCCATATTAATTGCTAATGAAACTTGAGTTTTCCACCTAATTAGGTCTGTTGAGGTTCATGGGAGATTTAGATGCTAAAGCGTCTTTCCCCAGATAAATACTTTTGACTGATAGGTACTGGAAATTAGAATTCCTACGGGTATCACCACATTAAACTCTTGATAGGATAAAAATTTAATGAATAAATAATAAATCTGTGCTAGTTGATAATTGATGTTAGATTGATAATCTAAAACATATGTCTCAAATTTTTAAAGGTTAAAAACAAAGCTTGTAACTGTTCTCTTAACCTAGTCAATCCACTTCTACAACCCCATGATTTTTGTTGCATGCACATACAATAGGGACAGCGTTGCCATCTTTGTCTTGGTCCCATCCCCTCCTCTCCCTTGCAGATGCTCTTGTGGGTGGGCAATTATGGCTCCGTTATAACCTGTGGACTTCAACTCTCAGAATTCCTGAACCAGCCATGCTCAGGAACTCTGAAGTCCACAGGTCATAAAGGGGCCATAGGGCACCCCTCCTTTCTCTGTCACAA
The DNA here is from genome assembly GCA_032468095.1 of Pareas carinatus. Lineage (NCBI taxonomy): Eukaryota > Metazoa > Chordata > Lepidosauria > Squamata > Pareidae > Pareas > Pareas carinatus. Next base: position 7,963 of record JANHFO010009666.1, on the reverse strand, counting down.
GCTTTTCCTACAGGATTCTTGGACTTCAGATTTTTATTTCTTTGCTTCTTTTTTTGAGAAGGGAGAAATCACTAGAAATGGATTTAGGATATGCAATTAAGCTTTTTGTAGTGAGTACTCTGTTTACCCGTAAAAAAGACAGCAGTTTTTTTTCCTGCCAAAATATTTCCTTTTAAAATGGGGCTCAGTGGTTAAAAACACTGAGTTTGACTGCTGGAAAGCTGACAGGCCAGGTTTTAGGCCCAAGAGCAGCATGACAGGGTGATCTCCTGTTACTTGTCCCAGCTCCTGCTGTCCTAGCAGTTTGAAAGCATGCAAATGCGAATAGATAGATACCGTGTTTCCCCAAAAATAAGACACTGTCTTATATTAATTTTTGCACCCAAAGATGCGCTAGGTCTTATTTTCAGGGGATGCCTTATTTTTCCACCGAGAACTTCCCAGAACTGGAAGTCCGAGGTCTTATTATCAGGGATGTCTTATTTTTGGGGGGTGCCTTATATTTCAGTGAGAAGCAAAACTGTCAGTAGATCTTATTTTTGGAGGATTTGTCTTACTTTCGGGGAAACAGGGTAGGTACCACTTTGGTGGGACGGCAATAGCGTTCTCTGCACCTTGGTGTGTAGTCATGTTGGCCTCATGACCATGGAAATGTCTTCAGACAACGATGGCTCCCTTGGCTAAGAAACAGAGATGAGCATTGCCCCCTAGAGTTGTGTTGGACACGACTGGAAACCTTTACCATTTTATCTTATATTGTAATTAAATATTTAACTCAGTATCTTGTGGGATTTAATTATTCTGTGCAACTGAGCTGGGAATAATCTAGCCAAAGTATATAAAACAGAAATAATTTGGTTTTAAGAAATTTGGTTTAAAGATTTGTTTTAAAATATTTTAATTCTCTTCTCTTGAAATCAGCAGAACTTCCACATATTAATATCTGACTCAGTCATATCTTTTTTTACATTCATTCTATTTTGCAAAGGAGGAGAATGCCCTGATAATTTCAGCCACACAATTCAATATTGGGAAGACAAAACAAATAATTGTGAAACAGTGATCAGACATGTGCAGATTATTTGGTGAGGCCCTTTGCTCTTTAGCAACATCTCTCTCTGAATCCACAGACCGTAGGAGGGAAATAAGTGTAGCTGTTTGAAGGCACAACAGCTTCTCCACAAGCCTAACAATGGCATGATTAATATCATGATCCAAGTTACCTTTGTCCTTGTCTATACTCTAGAAATACTGGAAACGCCAGTCCCTGTAATCAGCTATCAAAGCAATTCTCCAGATTCAGCTCTGCAGTTCTTATGTGAAGATGGGAATCCAGAAAAACCAAGGTATCTGTCCCCAAAAGCAAAGGACTGCCAAACTTTAGCATATCTCAGAGGGATCTAGGAGAACTTGCCATGGTGAACTCACTGCGACCAACTCACGATGGGACAATTTAATTCTACATTAATCATTTCATTCAGTTACTCTTATTATTAATGATCATGTTTTCATCAAAATCATTGTAATTTGTATTTTTAGATTGACTTTATTTTATTATTATTGTTCACAGGTTTTGTCAAAATTAATTTAACTTTTGTATTTGTTGAATTGTCCCATGGTGGGTTGCCCATGACAAGCTGGCCGTGGCAAGCTGACCATTGTGAGTTGTCCCATTCCGATCTCAGAGAGTCTTTTATGTAGGGCATGGGACTAGGGCTCAGCTCCTGAGATTTTTATTTATTTTATTTATTTATTTTTATATTTATATCCCGCCCTTCTCCCCAAGGGGACTCAGGGCGGCTTACAGGCAGCAATTA
>JANHFO010009664.1:23726-41799 GCA_032468095.1 Pareas carinatus | reverse complement strand
TGTAAGACAGAGCATTTGTTTGTAGAGATTTGAAGTTGCCATTTGTTTGACCATTCAGACACATAGTCAAGGTCACATTGTAAGGCAGTAGTGTTGTCTGTGGTATTTAGGTTCTAGCCAAGTGCTAAAAAGTCATGAAGATATGTTTACTGTATGTAGAAAATTCAAAGCAGTTTTTTTCTGAAGTCAGTGATATTCATCTACTAAATTTAAATGTACAAAGATTTGATGACCACGCTTCCCCAAATCTTGGTGGCAGTGATTTTTTAAATTATTTTTTCACTATTTTTCTGATAGTTTGATTTATATTCATTAGGAAATATAGATAGTAAACTCATTAAGTAATTTGTTATTTGTTGAAATGATCTTATTCCCAAATATTTCTTTTACTTTTGGCCACAGTCAATGGTCAATTAATTCACACCTGTTGCAAAACCTTAGTTTCAGGAGACAGAACACTGGAGAATACATGGCTGTTCCATTTTTTTCTTTCAGAAGCATCAAAGTTACAAATTCAGTATGTGATTCTTCCCTCTCCCCCAAAGTGAACATTTTAAAACATAAAGTAATTCATCATGTTCTGGACATGGTAGTTAAGACTTTCAAGAGAGCTTGTCATTCTTAATACAATAGTTTTATATAACTTTAATAATTTTCTATTATTAAATAAAATAAGCATATAGCTTTCTTCAAATGTTGTTAGTAGTTTTGACTGCTGTGATCTATATACAGTATTTTAGAAATAAATAATTAAACTTGACTCATCTGAAACCTAACTGGCATTTATGCCTTTTGCAAAATGAAAGTTGAACATGGAAGAAATCATAAGCACATTCATACTAGTCTGAATCATGAGGAATCTTTATTCCTAACAATTGCCTGAAAATTAACTTTTTGTTTGTCATCTTTTCCTCCCACACCAAATTTGCTTCTGTTTTGTTCAGCTTTAGGAGAATTATTTTATTGATAGGATTCCATCTATCTGTTCTTCTATTTATTTAATTCCCTTGATTTTTTTTTCAAATATTCTGTTTGGTTGGAAATAATAAAACTTGCTTGGTAATATTTATTTCTCTGTGAAATAATTTGCTTAACCAATTCATTTCTCAATCTTGTTCACTCCAACCGAATCTCAAACCATACCCTCTCTTGCTGCATTCACTGAATAATGTCAATATTCATTTTTCTGCTTCCCTGATTTTCATAGGATTGATCTTCTGAACATTTTTTTTACACAATATTCAGTTTAATCTAGATTTAACTATAAATGTCCTGGTCAGCCACTGGAGGAAGAAGTAAGAAAGCAAATGCATGCTTTTGCTAGTGCATTTTATTCTTCCAAATGCTTCTATTAAGAGCAATTCAAGCATTTTTGCTGGAGGGAAATGTAAAACTGCTGTATCATTTCTTGTGAGTAGTTATGTGAATTCAGTTCTCTGCTTGCACTTCATCTGTAATTACAAAAACAGGTCAAATGAGAGTAGTCCAGCTGTTTTCCCAATCCTATAATCTGCAATGCCTGGAATAATCTCCATTAAAATTCTTGCTGCTTTCAGCAATTTAAACAGCAAAATTGGTTTCCTTTACATCTGTAGGTGATATTTTTATCTATGAGTGGATGAGAGGATGGCAGGTGTGGTAAGGATTTTAATGTAATTATATATGGTATAATATACTTATTCTGGTTGGTAGTATTATAATCAGTGCTTGTCCAAAAAGTACCAAGAATACAATACAATTTCATATTATTTCATTTTTGATGAAAATACCTGCTGAAGGAAAGCTATCATGCTGTGCCTCCTTTTTGATTATAAATGTATGACAAATCATTGAGTGAAAGAGTACAGCAGTCATGTAATGGGCTGTTAACTTGTGGCTTTCCATAAGGAAATGACAAATCGGGCAGCATTTGATTTCTGTTAGATGAACTTTAGAGCCCTGAAGAAACAAGACTCAATAGCAAATAAGAAAAAAAAAGATTGCTGAAATTTGCTGAACTAGCTCAGAGAAATAAATACCCATTAAAAATACTGGACTAATGCTGATCATTTTTGAAATTTGATATGTTTGGACATTGCATCATTTTTCATTTTTAAAAATCCTGAAGCCAGATCACAGCCATAGCGTTATCAAGCTAGAAAGATGCAGAACTGATTCAGCAACCTTGGATGTCTCCAAATGCTCCATATCCAACCAGCTTAGGTAAATATGGCCCAGATTATGTGTATTCCACAAATAATTATGAATCATCAGCTGTGTGTGTGTCAAAGTCTACTTGTAAGGAAGGGAAAGAACCAGACTGTGCAATGTCCCCAGCCTAGGTTCTATTGAACTCTAATAGCTTTAGCCAGAATGATTAATGGAAAGGAATAGCACAAATAGCAGTTCTATAATATTTATAAAACAACAGATTCTCCACTCATGAAAAAGAGTTTTGTATTTTTCATGCAATGTATAATCACAAAGCCACTATACTCTATAATTGCTAGTCCCCAAATCCCCTTTGTTTTTGCTTCTTCCTTTATGTAAATAGGACTGATCCTTCTAGATTAGATTCGTCTTTAATTTCACTTTGCAATGTTTATTGTAATTTTCCTCTGAGCTACTTCTCAGACAACTAGCACTTATCTCAGAACTGTCCTCCTTGTCCCTTCCATGGCTCAAGGAGGAGGCACTGCTGGAATAACTGAGTCAGCTACATTGATACCAGTTAGAAAACGTGGTTCTGAAGGTATCTAGATGTAAATAATATGAACCTTTATAGTCATAAGCCAGCCCTTTGAATTGTACTCATTATTCCTGTATTAGAAGCTCATGCATGGCCCATACCACAAGAATAATATGCTTCAACTAATAAATATAATGCTGTATTGTTAATAAACTGAAGTTTCCATATAATCTGCAGAGAAAGTCATATCTAAAGCATATATTCATTCATTCAGGACGGTAAAAATGAAGGCATAAATTATTGTGACAAAGTCACAAATGGCACACCAACTGGGGTAGAACAAGATTCCCTCTGCCAGCTGTTTCCTTCACTTGTCCAGAGAACAGTACTTATAAGTCAAAGAAATGGACCTTCAAAGATTTGAGAAAACTATTTAGAGAAAACAAAGGGACAGACAGAAAGATGCACAAACAGCCACACACTTTTGCTAGGATTCAGTTTTAGTCTGCTTTGTCCCGTGCAATCCTGGAGGGCATCCAGACACCTGGACAGCTGCAATTCTAGCTTTGCCTAGGGTACCAATTGATAACTGTGCATCATAAGGAAGAATGTATCCCCCAAAGGGTTGTTTTTTTTTGTAAACAGTGTTAAGCAGTGACTTAAAATTGAGGAGACACTGAGTATATAAACACTGGAAGAAAAAGGTTATCTTTGCTTGACATTGAATGTTGTCCATACTTAAAGTAAGGAATGATTTATCAGCCCCACTACATAAATCAGATCAAGTTCCCAGCAAGGTTAAATACTTTTATTGAGATTGACTGTAATAACAGAAGGTTGTAGGTCTGACTGTGCTATACCCCCTCTCCTCTCTAATACTCTCGGGAATTAGGGAGGCATCTGTCTGGGCTGTTTACAAACATTATCTGCCTAAGGTATTATTTTCTCCTTGTCGTGGTAATAGAGGTCTGAAATCTCCATAAAGGGCAAAGAAGTAAATACCTTGTATTCAGTGGCATCTTCATGGGGATCAAAAGAGGTAAGTTGGTAATTGTGACAGCACAATCCAAGCCCCACTTTTTTCCATACATTGATGTTGCACAAACATGCACTAAAAAATTAAACTTTTGCCACACTGCTGTAACTGCTATCTTACCTTGGTTGACTGCCCTACATAGGCTGCTACTTCTAACAGTTTTATCGTCCTCTTTTTATTTACTAATCTAATCATTCTCACAAGCACAAAACAAAATGCAGACTTGTTTAAAGAACAGGTATTTTTAATATGAATCTTTCTCGATCTTTCCCTTTTTCTTCCACGGGAAGCTTATATTCCTCAAGCATCAAGCATCATATTCTGTGCACAAAATCACAACGATGGTGAGATTTTATGCTTCCCACATTTAATTTAAATTATACTATAAGGAATTTGACTTACCACAAAATTGTTCTGGTCTACAAGCTGATTCATCTAGTTGTAATTTCTCCTACATATTTTAATACATCTTTCCTAGCATACATTTCTGCAAGTAGTATTCCCTAGTAAAATGCTACATATAAATTCTTTCCCCAATGTATGCATTAATTTTTTTTGCAATGCTTTGGAAAACTGGGGAAATGTGGATATTTTGACATTTAATTTTTCAGTTTGTGCATAGATTCAATAAAAATAGATACCTTTACATGTGAACCAGATGCATGTCTCCTCCATTTCTAATTGGTATCCAACTGGGATGAGTATAGAGGGGTTTCTACATAGGAATAAGAATTCAAAGAAATGTTATGGGTTATTTAAATGAATGAAAATAGAGAAAGTTATAGGTTCATATACCTTTTTGCCTTGCAGTCAAATCTAAGGATGGATTCTTTTTTCTTCTTTTATATGTATTGCTATACTGGATGCATAGCCTTACATTTACTTATTTGCTTTCAAACACACAATTAAATTTGAACAACTATAATTCAGTCTATGAGAGAGACAGTTTTGCGAAATGGTTAAAGGCACCAGGCTTGACGTCATGAGAACATGAGTTCTAGTCTCATCTTAGGTAAAAAACCAACTGGGTGACTTTAGATCCATCACTTCTAAGCCCTTGAAAGGAAGGGCAAACTACTCCTGAAAAATCTTGTCAAAAAACTGCAGGGACCTTTCCAGGAGTCAATACTGAGCTAAAAAGCAGTAAATAAATGAATAAAAACTTGAGAGAATATTGAAAAACAGCTGTGAGGAATGTGGTCAGACAGGGAAAGGGTTAAAGAAACTAGCTTGTTTGGCTCATCAAGGTGACAGGAAAGAGACAACCTAGCCTCAGTAATACGCAAAGTGTTGAGGAGCCAATCAGATTTTTGTGTTTCTTTTCTCAGGTGTGTTTTTTAAAAGAAAGCGGTTGTCTTTGGAGGTTGTGTTTCCTCTGGCTAAAAGCAAGGGAATGGATGTAATTAATTTGGAGAGAAACCTGGAGTCAAAGAAGCTAGGTTTTGGGAAGGTTCTACAGGACTTTGGAAAGGGGCTTCTTCTGGGAAGCAGTGGAACTCAAACCACTACACTCATTGTATGTGCCCTTTACAACTGCTAGTAAATGGAGACAGGCCCAATTCCAGCATTCTTTCTAATATAAAATGCAACCAGATTAACTTCAATCGTTGTAGTTAATAGCATTGGGTAGTTGGGTAACAAAGTGATTTTTTCACTGATTTTATCAAGCTGCTGTTCAGTAAAGAGAAAACAGATTTTTCTATCCTTAAAATATTTCAAAATGCAAATCATTTGGGATTATATAATTTTTCTTCTCAAAAGTGGATTCTTTGGTAGTTGGCATAAAGTACTATACATAATTTATATGAACAGCCCCCTTGTTTCCATGCTCTTTTCATTAACAACATCTGAATTATTTCAAACTGAGACTTTGGAAAGCTGCTGCCAATCAGAAGAGACAATACTGGTCTGACTGTGCAAGTAAGGCTGATTCTTCTCTGAAATTTCTCTTCCATGTATTTATGATTAAATTGCAAGGACAAAACAGAAACACTATTTTAGGATGTTGTGATGTCATATAATAAGTAGAAATATTCCAGGATTCTTCTGAAACCAAGGCTTCTGCTTTTAATGAATTTTCCTGTGTAGTGGAATTAGAAGTCATACACACATTTCTGCTACTGCATGAAAGCTCCAAATTGCTGCAGGTTACAATGTGATTAAGACCACAGTTCTCCTTTGCTGCCTATACTTTTGCAGGCCTTGCAATCTGTTTCTTTCTACCTGGAATGAGAAGTATTGTAGTACATTACTGTAATATAATGTCTTCCCACAGAAGGTAAAAAGGACACAATACAATTTCCAGCTCCACTGAAGAGGGTAATAAGTCTAGGCATTGTGGTTTCCCATAAAGTTATTGAGCTCCATTCCCAGGATAGAAAATGTGAAAATCTGCTTCTTGTGATGCATTCCTATCATTATTTCCACTGTCCTTTTTTTTTTGTAACCAATCTCACTCAAAACCCTCTACCACATGATTGCAGATTCATTGTGCCCTGTACTCACAACTGATCTTCATGCAGGTCAGCAGGATAAAATGACAATCAAAGGCAAGGACTTGTAATGTTAATCCTTGGAAGGTTCTTGACAAGATAATTGAACTCTGAGTTACACATGAGTTTTCTTGGGGTTCTGGAAGGATTTTGTAGCTGCTGCTAAGCAAAATCAACAAGCAATTTTGCAAAGGGAGTAATTGGGTGCCTTGCTGCTCTCAGAATATTTGTTATCTCAATTTCCATGGTCATCCATGTCAAACGAATGACTCTAGGCCAATGTCCCCCAACCTTTTGAGCACCAGGGACCAATTCCATGGAAAAAAGTTTTTCTGCAGATCAGAGAGAGCGTGGTTTTGCATGTTGCCTGCATCTTGCAAATGGGAATTGGCTTGTGCAGCTTGGTTGCTGGCATGCTGCAGTCTGATATTGGTCCATGGGGGGGGTTTGGGGGGGTTGGGGATCTCTGCTCTAGGCAGATAATAATTAGCAGTAGGAAGCACTGCTTCTCACTCACTTTCTCCACACACATTCCATTTTTAATATTTCCTCTATGTATCCATTTAAAATCAGATTTTCATAATTGGACTGCAAACTTTACAGTGCTATTTATATAAGTCTACTCAGGGGAAAGCCAAACATGTTTGTACAATGGGACTTATTTCCACTTGGTGTGCTTGAATTCCTTTCTTAACTCATCAGATTAAACAAATATAAACTTTCTGACTAATCTAAAAAATGATTGAGCAATTGAAAAAAAAAGCAAGGGTATTTCTTTTTTAAAAAATTCTCTTTATTAATTACAAATTAAAAACAGCAACATTTACAGACATACATAAGATTTTGTTTTTTCTTCTTCTTTTCATCCATTCATTGAGAGGCTGTTTAGGGTGTCCTACTTCTATCTCATTTCCTTTCTTCCTTCCCCAATTCATGAGTAATTCTAAATCATTTCATCATTTTAACATTTACCTTTACATTATTTACATTGTTCTTAACACGTTCTTTGTCACTGTGATTTTAAGTCCGTCAATCATCAACCTACCTATATGATTCATCCAAATTGGGATTTCCCTCCTCCTCTATTCAGCCGTGTTGTTTTTGGACCTTAGGAAACCACAGTTTAATATATTCTCTCCATTATTGATTTGTCCTATTCGGTTTTTTTAAGTTATTATGGTATTTATAAGTGTTAAAAATCCTTTCTTTATTCTCTTCTCTGCTTTCCTTCTTTACCTTCCTACTTTCCTACTCTTTTTTACTTTATCTTCCATCCTTTCTCTTTCCTTCATCTGCCTATTCCCTCTTATAAACTCACAATATTTTTAGATGTTAATCCTCCGGCTTTATAACTTCTCTTTCTTTAAAATTTCTCTGTGTTAGTTGCCTAGCCTACCTATCCTATCCTTCCCTTGTTCCCCTTCTCTATTCCTTGGTCCTTCTTTGCTCCTCCTGCTATGCTTGTGATTATTTTCTTAATTTCCTTGTTTAACCTTCTAGCTGTGCCTCCTTCTTCCTATCTTCTTCTCCCTTCTTAATCCTTTCTTCCTTTTTCTCTTCCTTCTATCTTCTTTTCTTCTCTTTCTTCCATTCTATAGAATCTCTCTTTTCTTCTCTTTTCCATATTCTTATTCTTCCACCTTCCCTTCCTATCTTCCTTCCTTGCCTACTTTCATGTTTCTCTTGTTCCATTGTGAATTTGGGTATTTGATTATCTTCACCTTCTGTCAATTCCCCTTCTTCCATCTAACCTATAATTAATTGTTCCCACCTTGTTCCAACCATACATAGAATTCATTCCATGATTTATGATATTTTTATTATTCTTTGTCCTTTAACCTTAAAGTGAGACTATCTATTTCGGCGCATTCTAAAATTTTAAGTAAAACTTCTTCTTTTGGGGCCGCTCCATTTTTCCAATGTTGAGTGTATGTTTTTCTTGCTGCTGTAAGTATATGTGTTACCAAATATTTGTGTTGCTTACTTATATTCTCATTCATCAGTCCCAATAAAAACAGTTCAGGCTTTCTCTCTAATCTTCTCCAAATTATTTGTGTGAGCCAGTCATTGATTTCCCCCCAATAATTCTTGGCATACTTGCATGTCCACCACTTGTAGAAGTAAGAACCTATTTCAGTTTTACACTTCCAGCACTTGTTAGAACTATTTTTTGTCATCTTAGCCAATCTATTTAGGGACATGTGTCAATGAAAAGACATTTTATAAAGGTTTTCTTTGTATGCAGCAGATTTGTTTATCTAATAATTTTGCACCCGTAATTGCTCCCATTTTTCTTGGTTAATTACTCATCCTATATTGGTTTCCCATTTTTGCATACTAATTTTAATTTCTTCTTTTTCTAATTTTATCATGGTTAGATAATTATAACTTTTTCTGACCAGTTTTGTGTCACTGCCTAGCAGTAATTTATCAAATTCTGTCTATTTTTTTAAAATAAATTCCCGTTTTTTAAATATCTTGGATGAACTTGGAGCTTATCTGCAGGTATTCCTACCAGGGGAGATCTAAGTTCCTCCCTTGATTTTAAGTTCTCTGATAGGTTCATAATATCTTTATAAATCCAGGCTTTTTCAAGGTGAATTAAGTTTGGTTTGGTGAGTGCCTCTATTGTTGAGATCCAGTTTGGGATTTTATTATATAATTTGCTTTTGACCTTTCCCTAGACAGTTCTAAGTGCTCCCCAAATGGAATGGTTTTGGAAGTATACATGTATCTTATGCTTCCCGCAGCCCAAGAATGCATGCTGTCCCACCCGTAGATGAAACCCTTCTAAGTTTAAGAGTCTTTTACTTCTCGGTATTATCCACTTTTTAGCCCAAGATACCGCCGTTGCTTCATAATATAGTTCTTAATTTGAGAGGCCAAAACCATCCTTAGTCCTTGTTTTTTGTAGATTTTTAAGACATTTTCCTTGCCATATAAATCGTAACGTCACTTTATTCCTCAAAGAAATTTTTTTTAAGTCTTATCGGAATGACCTGAAATAGAAATATTAATTTAGGTAAGATATTCATTTTAATGGTTGCTATTCTCCCCATCAATGAGATATTAAGTTTGGTCCATCTACTCATATATTTGGTGATTTGCTTTAGCACCTCATCATAATTGTCTTATTTTAGTGTGATACACTTGGGTGTTAGGTTGATTCCCAAGTATTTAATTTCCCCTACAATTTGTAGATCTGTGCTTCCCTGGAACTGTTTTTGCTCTTTCTTTGTCATATTTTAGTAATTACCTTCGTTTTTTCCTTGTTAATTTTTAAACCGGACACCCTCCCATATTCTTCTATTTTGTTGATTAGTTTAGGTATCGTTTCTTTTGGATCCTAAATTATAAATACCAAATCGTCTGCGTAGACTTGTATCTTATATTCTTCACCTTTTAGTTTTAATCCCTTAATTTGTTTATCATTCTTGATTTCATTATCTAAGCTCTCAAGTGCTCTAACCTGAATGCCTCCATACCAAAGCACCAGAAAGGAGATGATAGGTTCTGTCGTACCGTCCAGGGAACTAATCGCATCACTCCACATGTTACCACACAGGGAAAAGAAAAAACTTTTAGACTTTACTGAAATCAAAACAGCCTTCAAAAGTGCCCTGGCTGCTGACGCAACTTCACAATTTGAGATGAATTTGCTTGGAAAGGGGGTAAGGTTTATGTTCCTGAAGGGCAAAGAATTTTCGTGATGCAAAGGGCCCACAATGGTAACAAGCTGGACAATTTGGGTTTGTCAAGACCCTCAATTTAATCAAAAGACAATTCTGGTGGTCGGGCATGAAAAAGGATATCAAGGAGTATACGTACTCATGCACCATTTGTGCTACCATGAAGCAGTTGCCTTAGAAAACCCCAGAATTATTACAATTAATGGCTAACCCTTTCAAATCATGGGAGGAAATTGCCATGGATTTTATAGTTGATTTACCCATCAGAAACGGCCACACTGTGATATGGACTGTGATAGATTTGTTTTCTAAACAAGCACATTTTATACCTTGCTCCAAACTCCCTTTGGTGAAAACTCTCTAAATTGTTTGTCCAGCACATTTATTGTCTACATGGAACACCAAAAAGAATAATTTCACAATTCACTGCTAAATTTTGGAAGCAGTTCTTACACCCTTCCCTGAGATTCTGTGCCTGTCGAGCCGCCCATTCATCTTGCTGCTGTGCTTCTTGTAGAGCGGCACGCAGTTCGATGGGCTCTCCAGTACCGGCTAAGGTGCCGACAGGTAGGATGGGTCATAGCAGTGTTGGTGACGGGAACCGGAGGTACTCCGGCTTGTGGGACAGGGCGTCGGCTCGGTTGTTCTGTCCGCTGGGCACATAGGTGATCCAGAAGTCAAAGCGGGCGAAGAACCAGGACCAGCAGATTTGCCGCTGGTTCAGCTTTCATGCTGTTTGTAGGAACTCTAAGTTCCGGTGGTTGGTGCGGACCTCGATCTGGTGCCGAGCCCCTTCTAGGTAGTGCCACGTTTTGAAGGCTACCTTAATGGCCAGCAGCTCCTTCTCCCAAATGGTATAATTGCACTCAGTGGGCATGAGCTTGCAGGAGTGGTAAGCGCATGGATGCAATGGCCCGTCGGGCTGCTTGGCCTGGAGTAGCACTGCCCCTTCTGCGACATCAGAAGCGTTGGCTTCTATGACAAAGGGGCACCGGGGATCCGGGTGGCTCAATACAGGAAGGCCTGTTTGAGGCAGGTGAAGGCTCGTTGTTCTGGTGGCCCCCATTGGAAGGGAACCCCCTTCTGTAGGAGGTGTGTGAGTGGGGCGGTCAGGGTAGCAAAGTTGGGGATGAAGGCCCAATAATAATTTGCAAAGCCCAAAAACCTCTGCATGTCCTTAATGTGCCAGGGTGGCTGCCAATCTTGGATGGCGCGGACCTTGTCATGTTCCATGGCAAGCCCGTCGGGGGAAATCCGATGTCCCAGGAAATCCATGGATGTCTGACAGAATTGGCACTTCTCGAGCTTAGCGTATAGCCAGTTTGCGCGGAGTCACTGTAGAACGGTGCGAAGGTGCTGCCAATGGAGGGTCAAGTTTGGTGAGAATACCAGGATGTCGTCCAGATAAATGACGATCAACTGGTCTAGGAGGTACTGGAATACCTCGTTCATCAGGCGTTGGAATTCTGCAGGGGCGTTGGTGAGCCCGAAGGGCATAACGAGGGATTCAAACTGCCCATAGAGGGTTCGGAACGCCATCTTCCACTCGTCTCATGCCTGGATCTGCACCAGGTTGTAGGCACCGCGTAAGTCTAGCTTTGTGAACACCCGGGCTTCCCAAAGGCGGGCTAACAGCTCAGGGATGAGGGGCAGTGAATAGCGATTGCAGACCGTAATTGCATTCAACTTGCGGTAGTCACACACCAGACGTAAGTCTCCGGACTTTTTTTGATGAACAGAACTGGTGCGGCAACTGGCGAGGTGGAAGGGCGGATGAACCCACGGGCCAGGTTCTTCTCTAGAAACTCACGGAGGGCACCCAACTCGGGCTCAGAGAGGGCATAAAGGCGGCCTACGGGTAACGGGGCGTCAGGCAGCAGGTCGATAGGGCAATCGTACGGCCGGTGTGGGGGTAGCTGGTCGGCCTCCCCCTCGCTGAAGACGTCGTGAAAGTCCTGGACCTCCACAAGAACCGAGGGTAACATTGCCCCACCAACCTGAGCGGCCTTGGTGACCCAGGTATGGGGTGCGCATTGGTGCCCTGAGAACACCAACAAGTTCCGCGACCAGTAAATCAAACAGTCGTGCTGCTTCAACCAGTCCACCCCCAAGACAATGGGGAAATGTAGGCCTGCAGGGATCAGGAACTGGATCATTTCTTCATGATCTGACACCCGCATGGTCAGCCGGCCCGTCGCCCGGGTAATGAGCCCCGCTCTGAGGCGCCCGTCAATGATCTCGACTTGGAGCGGGGAGTCCAACGCCTCAGAGGGCACTGACCACTGTCAAACGAAGGCCTCATCCATGAAGCTGGCGGTAGCCCCAGAGTCAATGCAGGCAAATTGGAACAATAAATAATTGGCCGGTAGCGGCGGCCTACCACCGGGCCAGCCCAGATGGACAAGCAGTATCAGATGGGGAGTGAGGTGAGTGTGAAGAAGCGGGGTGTTGTGAGTGCATGGTACGATTTGTCTCGCACCCCCAAACCGGATGCTACCCCTTTCCCACCGGCTTTGCATGGTCCAGCCCCCGGAGGGGGGCGGCCATCGCTTGGCGGGGCAGTTGGCCGAGAAGTGCCCGGGGCCCCCACAGTACAGGCACAGGCCGAGGCGGGGACACGGCTCTCTCTCCACCACAAAGAGAGGGGACAGGGCCACTCCTAACTCCATCGGTTCCACGGTGGGTGCTGTCGTCGGTAGGGGTGCCGCAGGTGGGGGTGCCGGCGACGTCGCTGGAGCCGGGTTTCGATCCGCAGACAGACCAGGGCCAGCACGTCGAAGGTGCCCAGGGGTTCAACCCGGGCCAGTTCATCCAAGATTTCTTCGGACAGGCCGTCCTGAAAAATGTCCATCAGTATTGCCTCATTCCGGGTGCAATCCTGACTAGCCAATCAGAATTCCTGGATATAGGTCTGTATTGAGGAGCTCCCCTGGCGCAGGTCCTTCAGCCGCCTGCAAGCGGTCTGCGCCTTCAGGGGGTCCTCATACATGAGGCGGAGCTGGGCACTGAAGAGGGCAAAGTCAGTCAAGAGGGGACTGTTTTGTGTGAGGAGGGGCATTGTCCACCGGGCGGTAGGGCTGGTGAGCAAATTGAGCACAAATCCGATGCGCACCTGGTCATTTGGAAACTCGTCCGCCCGCAAGGCCATGTAGAGTTGGCATTGCCCAAAGAATGCCGGGAATTGTGCCGGCATCCCATCAAATTTGTCCGGCATCATCACCGGGCATCGGGGTCGTGGCGCAGGAACGGGGACCACCACGGGAGCTGGAGGCGCAGCGACCGCCAGGAGCTGTTGCACCTGGACCGTTAAGTTCACAACTTGCTGGGCAAGTTGGGCATTATCTGCCCGTAGTTGGTCCATTTTTGGGGCGGTTGAAGCTCTGACAATCTGTTGTGTCCCATGCACCCAGTCGGGCAGAGCGTGGGGGCCGGAGCTGAGCGAGACCCTTCCTGGGCTGCGGGGCTAGTCCAGGTGCTCCCTACCGATGGGAGTGTCTTAACGGGGGCGCGGGGCGGTCCCTGCCCGGAGGCGTGAGCACAGGCCCAGCCGGGCCAGAGTCAGTGTCCAGCGGCCTCCGGGTGGGGGGTCGGTGCCTAGGCAGGCTTGAGGCAGAGTCAGTCCTAAGGCAGCTGCTCCTCAATCCAAGTCCCTTCCACAGTCAGGTCTACCACCCTTGACAACTCCTCCCAAAAGTCAGGAATCCAACGAAAGTCCAGGAAGCCTGTGTCCCCAAGAGGACACCTCTGAAGTGCTTGCTCGGCAAATGAAATCCTGCAGCTCAGCACCGTCCACGAAGGAGTGAAGCCCGCTCCCTTTGCAACTCCTCCCAAACAACAGAATCCCACGGCTTGATCCGAAATCGCACTCACCAAACGAAGCTTCACTTTTCCAAGTCGCCAACGAATGTTGTCAGAGCTGTCTGCATCTGCAGCCAGCCATTTTTTTAAAGCTCCCGCTCGGGTGGCAACTACCGGCCCCGCCTGTGCCCACGGCTAATCCGTGGCACTGGCGGCTCCTGCGCTGCCAGCCGGCGCAGGTGCCAGCAAGTGCACACATCCAGGAGGGGCTCTGGTGCTGCCTCTTCTTCCAAGTCTTGGCACGCCGGTCGATTCTTCCATGACTCCGCGCGGCGTGACTGGGACTGGCGCGTCCATGGGCGGGGCTTCGTTGCTGCCCGTGCCTGTCCCTGGCACATCGGGGGCTGGTTCGCCGGCTTCCGGGACGGCCGGAGCCTCTGTGCACGCGCTGGAAGGGCTGACCACTGCAGGCTCCACCCCTGCCAATGCAGAGGTGGGGGCGGGCGCTGGGATCACCTCCCCCTCCTCGTTGGATGTCTCCGAGTCCGGCGCGATGAGTTCAGGCCGGGCAGGGGCCCGAGCCCTAACAGATAGCCCTGGCTTGTGAATTAGGTTGTATGAATAGCCATCTAAAGGGATTTACCATCTGGTGAGCCTGGGCGTCTGGATCTAGAACTTAGGTTGCTTAAAGACTGGTTATTTCACATGTAGATAGGATCATGGATAAGATCCTGAAAAGGGTTTTATTAGGAAAAAAGACAACTCCATACAAAGGTTTTTGTGACTGAGATTGTGCTATGGACACACACTAATGTTATCATTCCACATGTGCATTCTGGGGTAGAAAATACTTTATAAATCTAATTATACAAGCTGAATCAGGTAGGACAAAATATTTCAGGCTGATCTTGACTCCTGGTGATGTGATGGACACAGCCTTGAAGGAGCTTGGATGGCAATGAAAGAATGTCTGGGCATTCCCTTCTGGGATTGTGTCTAACTTCTCAAGCAAGCCTATAATTTATTTTTCAACAGTTCTGTGGTATAAACCGATGCTACTTTATTAGAGGAGGCAAAATATTATTTCCTTGGACTGAGCGATCAGAGCATTTTCAAAGAACTGCTCAAGGGAAAATTCAAATTTAAACTAGACATATTTTTAAAAATTCACCCAGATATTTTAACAAAGAACCTAGTTGAAGGAATTGTCTGTCTCTTTTGATAATTTGGGATAATAAAAGATATGTGTTGTTGTAATTCTAGTAATCACATCTATTTCAATGGGATGCATGGGCCTTCTGTAAATCCTGCTTCTGGTGAAGCTGTTAGCACTCATCTTCAAACTGTATCTGCCCTCTGCTGTTATTACATCATTTGCAGAAACAAAAGATAAATAAAAGGCTTTATCTAAACATTTGTAAAGTGTGTTGCATTGAAACAACTCCTTGTTGGAACAAAAGGGTTACATTAAGCAACTAACTGCAAACACAACCATCAAGTTAGGATGGTAACATCTCTCAATTCCATTAAAGGATGATTGTATATATATGTATGCCTTAACAGTGCAGTCATTGTCACAGAACAGAGAACTGCTGGTGTTCTGAAATGACCCACAGGTAAGATTTTACAGAAAATGTAATTCAATACCCATGATCTGATTACTGGGAGAGAAACAATCTTTATTTTCAAAGCAGCAAGTTTCTAAACCTCAGTGTCAGCCAAAAACAAAAACAAGAAACAAAGCCTCACAATTTTTTTAAGAAAAAGATTTTGCTTAGAGTTGATTGCTCCTACAATCCTTAAAATCCTTATAATTTTTACCTAGGTATTTTTCTTCTATTATCATCACTTTTTTTTTAACCATTAGTTCAAATACTATTCCAAATTTGGAAAGAACAGGAAGAACAAGACAAATCTAGTCTTTTAATAAGAAATAAGTAATACTACACAAAGAGACTCAATTTGAGTTGATTTTGATCACAGAATCTGAATGGACACTGTACAATTCTGAGCGGGGATTTTTTTGGGGGGGAGGAAGCAAAACTGGAAAGCAGTGAAAGAAAAAAAATGCAGCAAGTGCCACTATTAAGAGATGCTGAAGCCATGTGGTTGAGTACTTGGAAAAGTAAAGTGCAAAGAGAGAAGTGTTGCAGCCTGCACTGAAGTCATTGATCATTTCAAAGAAACAGTGCTGGCAGAGCATTTTCTATGATGGACTTTGGACTTTGGAATCCAGACCTTCCAGGATTTGGACACAGGCAGTAGAAAGGTTGGAGAAGCGATGAGCAGTACAGCCCATGGCTAACCCAACAGTTTATTACTTTTATAGTATTTGTGTGGCACACTGAACTGTTACAACAGTCTCACCATGTCCCCGTTGTGGCATGGAACAAGAAGAAGCTACTATCAGATAAATGACTAGGAGTGTGTCACAAGTGCAATGGACTTTGGAGTCAATTTTTTTCTCCCTCATAGCTTCCAGTTAATTCTGCAAGAATGCCATCACCAAATCACTAGCATTTTGCAAATGCTCTGGATGGCACACAACAGTTATTTCTGTTCCTTAATGTTGTGTCTGAAGACATTGACTCGACACAAATGGGGTGCTGCCATTGGCCATGGGCACCCAGGACTAACGGCCAATCACCAGGGAGAGCGCAAGCGCTCCGGACGGGGATTGGCCAGACTAATCTGCCCAGGCGAATTCAAACCCCCTTTGTTTAGTTCTCTTTAAATAGACACTGAGCGTGTGCCGGCTGTCTTGGTTCCTGTTTGCATTAAAGGTTACTAGGTTCAGTCATGTGTCCATGTCCTACCTACACAACACTTAAGCATAGCAAATTGGGCTTAATACAATACACCCCTTTCCCCTAGCTTGGGTCACGGGTTAATGACTAACAAAGTATTTCAAATATGTGGGCGGGTGGCACGCTCATTCTGATCCACTGGAGAGTCCCAGTCTACCTGGATGTCAGGCCGTCTGGATTGGCTCAGGCTGGGGCTTTGATGGCACCCCCAGCAGCCTCGTCTGCCATGATCTCTTTGAGGGCATCCTGGTACAAGAGCTCCCCTTTTGTGAAGAGCTTTTGCTGTAGCTCTCAGTTCCACTGCCCGCATACTAGCCGATCTCAAAGTCTTTCTTCTAGGTCCTTGAATTTGCATAGCTGGGACACCTATCATAGGGCAGCTATGAATTCTGCAGTTGACTCTCCTGGTCATTGCTCTTTTTGCTTGAACGCATGTCTTCACGCAATAACAGAGAACATGGGTGTGAAGTGTTCCTGGAGCTTTTTCTTGAGATTGGCCTAGGCAACCATCTCCAGGGCTAATAGTGCAAACAGGTTCTCTGCAATACCAAATGTCTCTTGGACACACAAGTAAAATAAGGTTGCCGCCTTCAAGCTTCCATCTGTTATCTGATTCACTTGCCAGTAGTTTTCAACTCTCGAGATGTAGGACTGCCAACACTTGTGGTGCGTTATGTCGAATTTATTGAGTATGTCAATTTTTGATACATTGGCCAGCGTCCACTCTTCAATCGCAAAATCTGCTGCTTGGCTTCTATCGGGTCCTCAGATAGGGTCGCAGGATGGGGAGTCCTCATCGTGGTTGCTGGCAGACTGGGGCAGGGACATGGTTCCTACCTCACCCCCTGTCAGTCTTTAAGCAGCAGATTCCACCTTCATCACCACTGTTGTGTTCTTGGTTCTGAAGGCATTGAAGAATCAGGTTGTATAAACATGAATAGGTTTATTGTAGACAGCAAAAACACATACTAGTCAGCAAGCAGTAGAGCGATAGAAGCAGCAAAGACTGCTGCATAACAGGCTTATATGCAAACAGCCCCTAGGTGGCAGCCAAGGGGCAATTGACAGTTTCCCGCACTAAGGACCGCAGGAGTCATGCAGTCCGGGCTTGCTCAGGCTTCAACTAATTTCGCACAATGACTAAGCAGAACATGCATTAAAGCCAATACATTACACAGCACTTTCTGAAACACTTTTTTGGAATCAAATCTGAAGTACTGCATAGTCCTTGTTTTTTATATATACACCTCTGATTTTGTAGCTTGGCTTTTCTTCTTGCCAGACAGGCAGAAAAAATATATTATGGTTTTATTTGTATGACATTCTGATACAAAAGAAACAGACAGACCTATATGTGAAGAATATATACAAATCTCACTAGAAAAAAATATTTTTAGCTCAGGACTGAACTGTGGAGTCCTTGGTGCTCTCTGAGCATGGTTGCTTTTTACAGACATTTCATTATCCAGCTATCTAGTCAGAGGTGTCAGATCCACGGTTGTTGCGGACCAGTACCACTGACACTGCAGCCGCCATGGCTCGCCCTCCCCCCCCCCACCCCTCTCCCAGAAACCTGTGCTAAG